>JACJUY010003626.1:65230-83435 GCA_014220935.1 Platorchestia sp. MABIK
AAGGGCGGGAGTGATGGGCACTACAGACAAGGAAGGGTGGGAGTGAGGGGCACTACAGACAAGGAAGGGTGGGAGTGAGGGGCACTACAGACATGGAAGGGTGTGAGGAAACAAGGCTCCCTCCGTTGTGTTGTGGTCGCGGAAAACTTTTCGACGCTCGGAAATTCGATTTGATTTGCATGAAGACGAGATCTTTCAAGACACCCACGAAGTTAACTGCAGCTTCAAAGGCCTCATTAAAAGCTCATAAAAGCGAGGGAATTTGGCACGCTGCTCCTCGACCTGACGTGACTTCTGCTCGACATCCCAAATGACAGCGACGAGCTCATGTTTTGCATGCAGAGAGCCAAGTTAACACTTCGCTGCGTTGGATTAAACTGAAGTTCAATCTTCAGCTCAAGTTTGTTGGGAGGGTTGAACTGATGTTCTACATTCAACTCAAGTTTTTTGGGTGGGTTGAACTGATGTTCTACGTTCAGCTCATGTTTGTTGGGTGGGTTGAACTGATGTTATACATTCAACTCAAGTTTATCGGGGGGGTTAAAGTAAAGGTGAATCTTCAGCTCAAGTTTGTTGGGTGGGTTGAACTGATGTTCTACATTCAACTCAAGTTTGTTGGTTGGGTTAACTGAAGTTCAAAATTCAACTAAAGTTTGAACGCAACTGTGAGGAGCAATTTTGGAAATAGCAAGCCTTCACTGGATCGTGTCTTCATTTAGGTTTGATTAAGTTTTATGAAAATTGAGTTTGTGACTACTGGTCGGTGAGCAGCATTCTGAAAGTTGCCTCCGTGTACACCGATGGCTCACGTCGCAGTCAAAGTGTTGACACGTTGACTGAGTGTTCACATATATGTGCACCACTAGAAAATTTTCTCATTCAAGTATCGGTACAAATGAATCGTATTTCAATAATTTCACAGTCTGTTGTAGAATAGTCTTTAGCGTACGGGAAAAAATATCATCGTTCTATTACACTTCTATCATTTCCGGAAAAAATAGGAATGTATTCAAGCAGAAATTAACTTAAGGAGATCAACGCATCGATTTTTAAATTATGATCAGATTCGTCTGAAATTTGGCCAGTATATGTGCGTTTGAAAAAAAACACATATTACTTTCACGAAACTTTTTCGAATTAGGCCTTGCTTTTTTTGAAAAATGGGAAACATTGTTTTTTTTGTTCCTTTCTATGGATTTATCAAAAGAATAGAAGTCATTGACTTTTTATCCTAGTACAAAACCAAAGTCAGTTTTGGAATCCTTGAAGCATTGCAACCAAAGTTTCATTCCCGGATTTTCGATTTGAAATTTTTTGTTGTTTTCTATACGGGAGATTTGATCACTAACTCAAATCTGCTAAATTTTTGGTTTTGAGCTGTGATAAAAAAAGTTACATGTACAAATTGGGAAATCAGTGAATGTAACTTTGTTAGAAATGTTCCAAGGATTCTAAAACTGTCTTTGTTTTTTCCTAGCATAAAAACTCACTGACTTCTATTCTTTTGAATGTGGAAAAGTGAGGGGTTTTCAGTATAAAGCAAAAGCATTTTTGTTGAAGTGTAATATAATGGACAATTTTAGAACTTGAATACTGTTTTTATGTTTTTTATAATCTCCGTGCATAATTTCATACTCACACTGTGAATTATAATTTTCAAGTAAAAAAAATAAAAATATAAAAAAAAAGAATTCCTCCAAAATGCTGAATTTTTTATTTATGGTCTGATTCTTCTGAAATTTGACCATCACATGTAATTTTGAAAAAGAAACACATTTTGGTCCATGCATTTTTCTATTCAGGCCTTAGTTTTTTGAAAAATTAGAAATATTGGTTTTTTAGTTCATTTTTAGTGAGATTTCAAAGGATTAGAAGTCATTGATTTTTTATGCTAGAACAAATCCAAAGACAGTTTTGGAATTCTCGAAACATTGGTAACAAATCAACAGTGCCAGATTTCTCATTTTTCGTTTCGTTTTCATTTTACATAGGGTAAAAAATTCGTGATTTTTGTCCCCTTACACCCCCTTGGGGGATCTAATGCCCGTAGCGCCATAAAATTTTAGGGCACAATAATCCATCACCTAAGGATCTTTTTTTAACATAAAAGAAAAAATGGTCCACCGGGCTGACAGGGGCCTGGTAGGGGCCTGGGTTGATCCCCTTAACCGACCGTGACAACTGCAAAATCGTAGTCAACATGTTGAGTCTACTCGACACTGAATGAGTCTGCTACTGAAATGTATGCACGGTGACAGAAGTTTTGCTGAAATGAGCACAATGGTGCCAGTGACTTGAGGAACATCTGAACACTTTACTGGAGGCTTCTGTAGATATTTTATGAAACAAAATGTATACGAAATGTAAAAAATATATAACAAAATTAAAAATAATATATATATATATATGTACTAAACAAATACATTCTGTAGATATTTTATAAAACGAAATATATACTGGAAACCTGCTAGTTTGAGCTAGTACTGGCTTAAACATCCAACTTTGTGTTGAACTAAACTCTGTGGTTCGAAAAAAATGTAATGGAATGTGTGTAGTACATGCTGGGTCATGATGAACTAATGTATTAACGTCTAAAAAAATTAAAAAAATGTGCAGCAAATGCAAATTTACGCTGAACAAAAATACGTGCTTAGAAAAAAATTAAGAGAATGTGTGTAGTACATTTGTGGCACTATTTATGTTGAATTTAAGCGTGCAAGAAAAAAAATGGGTGGGAATGCGTGTTGTACTTCCTGGTTTATGTTGAACTATACATGGTGATTGGGATAAATTTGACAGAATAACATTTGATGTTTTTTCCAGATTTTAAAAATTTATTCATACCAACTAGGCTTGAGTTTAAAATTTAAATCCTCCTTCATTCATATACGCGATGACTGCAAGAATGGGTGACTGGGAGCCCCCTGAATCGTGGAAGAGAATCACTTGTACCATGATGATTCGCGCCGGCCATCAAAATAAGAAGATTAGGGTCGCTGTTCAATGCTCCCCAAACACTGTACAAACAATCCGGCATGAACCAGAGAACTGCAGTGGAGATTACGAGGCTACGAGGAGACTAAATCTCCCCAAACTGTCATGGTTTTCAGATGTGTATCCTCAAAGGGTGATTTGATGCCCACAAAAATCCCAATGTTTGGCCTCTAAACTCCCCTGATCTTAACCTGATGGATAATAATTATTATGTGTGGGGCGCTGTCGAGAAAGATATCAATCGTCGTGCCAGTACTACAAGAGACCAGTTAATCGATAGAATTAAAGTGGTGTTTGAGGGTCTCCCAAGGGAAAGTGTAAAATCAGCTTGCTCCAGGTTCCGGGCCCGGATTGAGACTGCAATACACTGTAGTGGCGGCTATTTTGAGTAAAACTCTTCGACAGTAGCCTCATTTTTTTGCCTATTGAATTCCTTTGAGATTAATAAAATTTTATAGATCCCAAGCGCCTTTTCTTTTTCCTGATAAACTGACAAATTTATCCCAAAAACTCTGGAGAATTTACTTGAAAACGAGAAGGAATATTTGCACATGATTTACGTTGAACTAAAGTGTGTTGTTGAAAAAAATGTATAGGATTGTGTGTAACACATGCTGGTTTATGTTGAACTAAAGTGTGTTGTTGAAAAAAATGTATAGGATTGTGTGTAACACATGCTGGTTTATGTTGAACTAAAGTGTGTGCTTGAAAAAAATGTAAAGGATTGTGTGTAACACATGTTGGTTTACGTAGAACTAAAGTATATACTTAAAAACAATGAAAAGTAATCTCTCTTGCATTTGATATATATTGAACTAAAGTGTGTTCTTATGTTGGTTGACGTTGAACTAAATTCTGTGTACACGGTATCTAACTTCGCACCAACGGGCACTGATAAAAGCGCGTAGGCACTTGAGCGCCACTCAGTTTGTGCTCCCACTCGCACTCGACGCGAGATGGAACTCGGCCGCAGGCGGTGCCACCAAATGACGAAAGCCCGCCATTTTTGGAGTCTAACTTTTGCGCAATCGACGTTAATTTTGAGCAATCGACGTTACTTTTGTACTAGCGACGTTAGTTTACGTCGATTATGGTTGCGAGGATGATTGTAAGCCAACAGAGGTGGAGTTTTACTAGTGGTCGAAAAATTTGCAGCTATGTATGACAGAGGTTCCTGATCAATTTAGATTCTGATCTAATTAAATCCAGATCTATTTATGTAAGAATAGATCTATTTATGTAGAATCGATACAAGCCACGTCATCTATTTATGATCTATTTAAAAATATTTCATTATTCATGTTAATAATTTGTTTGTTTGTTTATTTTTTCTAGTTCTCTTGTCTTGTTCTTTTGTTCACAGGTCGTGAAGCTAAAAATTTCTCCTAAAGTCGTGTCATTAAAATGGCTCGACGCGTTTCGTCCTTCTTCGGACATCTTCAGGCTAAAATATTTATAGGTTTTGCAGCTACATGGATCGAATGCTAGGGCGGTGGCTGCGATTTGTATTCAAAAGTCGCTGCTTTCTCGACACGCTTGTGATCTATTTGTGTACAATCGAAATAGATCTGCTTATATACTATCGAAATAGACCTCGCATTTATTTACAATCAACGTTAATTTACGCCGATTATGGTTGCGAGGATTATTGTAAGCTAACAGAGGTGGAGTTTGACTGGTGGTCGAAAAATGTCGACTTATTTCGGTGGTCGACTCACAGGATCACGTCGGATCACGAATCACGTGATACGACGAATCACGTGATAATCACGCTGCGTATCACGAATACGGGCACCAATTTTCCTAGGGAAATTCAAGGAATGTCGCTCACGAGAAGTGACGTAACTTATTTGGTAAATGAGTGAACATCGTAGAATCCAGAACGTTCTGCTTGTATCGATATTTGTAAAATAACATCTAGGACCTAGATGTGTTTTGGGTATGTAAACAGTTTCTCAAAACTTTTTACGTTAACACCGAGTTGGACAAGATTAATTCTTCAGATTGCAGGAATACCATAAAAATCAAAGTTTTGGTCATTAGTTATCATTGCAGTTTTTCATGTAGGTTCTTAATTGGAGAATATGTACATTCGAGCGTCGAGTGGGAGTTGTAACACCCAAGAATTTTAATAAAAGCAACTTTGTACGTAAGGGTAAACGCAAAAAATATACAAATAACTACTCTGAATGATTTCATAGCAACAATAAAACTACTAGTATGGCGACGTCTGCGCACAACTTATTCTCAAAAACTTGTATCTTTTAGAAACTGCTATTGATGAACAAATTTTAAATTTGGGCTGAATGAATTATTTCAACTCAGGTGATAATTTGGAGACGGGAATTAAAATCATTAAATTATTTCCTTGTTATTCCCTTTCCTCGTAATCCGTCTAATTTCCACAGAAGTAAATGTCTAAGAAAAATTCACATATACAACCATAAAAATTATCGTATTCCGTATTTACCGTAATTACCGAATACAGTACATCCCATTAATTAAAATAAAATATTGACCGTGCGCTCAGCGGTGTACAGTGTTCTGAAGTAGCCTTCATCTGGGAAAAAGTTCGATTTTCTTTGTATTCATCTTCTATTTTTTATTGGCTTCTTGCGCCCACTAAATAATTACCCAAAACCTCATACTGAAAACGAATTTCTAATGAAAATGACAAGACAGCCAAAAAGTAGCGATGACAGCGCTTGTTGCAAAGCTAAATACGAGTAAATGCTGGCAAATCAAACGACAGATCTCAAATTAGGCTTTATCCCAAAATAAAGTAATCTCAATGACTAAGAAGCGTAACAGGAAATTAGACAGGTTTTTGAAGGGACGTGTAATAAGAGAACAAATTAAGCATGAAAATGAGACGCACAACTTCAAGACTGCATGAGAAAGCAAACATAACTTAATGAAATCAGAAACTGTACTAAAATGAGACAGAAGAGGGAGATGATATTGAAAGGGCCAAAACAATAAAAAGGCGAAAACGAAAGTGACTCTCACAAGATTCAGCCACCATGTTTAACAGCGTGGATGGTGTAGTGTCAGCATAATTGACTGATCGTACCAAGATTTCAAGGTTAGAAAAAAAATTTTGGATCATTTTCGTAGCATCACTCAGCTCACTCGAGCGTGAGCGAAACAATTTATCAAAACTCTTCACACTCTCACGTGTATAAATTTAAACTTTTAGGGGTCAACGGACCACAAATGCAAGAGGAACTTCATCGCATACAAGCCCGAGAACTGTTGCACACCGCTGTTGCAGTTCTGTTGCCGCCGTTGAGTGCAGTTCTCACCCCACGTAGATGCCGCACGCATTCGGAATTCCTGAAAAGCCGGCGAGTTTTATCCGTGTGGGCAAAGGCAGGCAATTGTGCCCCAGCATCAGCGGTGGCTCTAAAACTGACACTTTTGAGCTGCCTCTTTGAAACCTGCAATGCCAGCGCACCAGCGCCGCTTCCCGATGTGATGCTGGATCACAAGCACGTTGTGCGTCACGGGATCTCTTGGTTTCGAAAACGAATTCTCGATAGAAATTATCTTCTTGAAGCACGCTGGCAGCGTTCAATCGTGCGTCTTTGGAGACATCGTGCGCGGGTTTCAACGGGAAATGGTCTGTAAAATTTGGAACTCGCTGCGAAAAAACGAGTGATTGTAACTTGTTTCTCCGACCAATTTTTGTTGACACTCGCAGCAGTCTTGGTGACAGCGCAGAATTGTGCTGATAGAAATGGAACCTGAATTGACCTGTCTATTTTCGTCTTTGGTCCAATGGGTCTGCCTATCTTGTGTATTTGGACGGGTGGAACTGTTTATTTTTGTCTTAGGACGAATGGGACTGTCTATCTTTTGCTCTTGAGCATGCTAGGGCAGTTTTTTTTGTTCATACAAATGGGACTGCTTATTATTTGCGTTTGAATTCCCGATGACTTGCCATTTTTTTGTTAGGACAAATGGGACTGATTATTATTTGCGTTTGAATTCCCGATGACTTGTCAGATTTTGTAAGGACAAATGGGACTGCTTATTTTTTGCGTCTGAATTCCCGATGACAGTAAGTTTTTTGCTAAAATAAATGAATAAATGGGAGCAGCACCAAACTTACAGCCCAGCGTTCAGCCTGCCACTGCAGCACCAAACTTACAACCCAGCGTTCAGCCTGCCACTGCAGCACCAAAATTACAACCCAGCGTTCAGCCTGCCACTGCAGCACCAAACTTACAACCCAGCGTTCAGCCTGCCACTGCAGCACCAAAATTACAACCCAGCGTTCAGCCTGCCACTGCAGCACCAAACTTACAGCCCTGGAATTAGCCTTCCCTGCATTGCAAGATGCTGTTGGCAGTGGGGATGGAATACGCCTATCTCGACTGCACTTATTTTTGAGTGTCCGACCTTTATTCGCTGACCTGCAGAACTACTGAGAAAGTACAGCCATTCTTCGAGTGACGTGCCATCTTCGCTGAACTTAAATTTTACTCGTTGGCTGCGTGTTGGAACATTTGTGTACCACTCGGTAAATTGCTCATTTAGGTACCTGTACTGTATACCACTGGGTTGATTGCTCATTTAGGTACCTGTACTGTGTACCACTGGGTTAATTGCTCATTTAGGTACCTGTACTGTATACCACTGGGTTAATTGCTCATTTAGGTACCTGTACTGTGTACCACTGGGTTGATTGCTCATTTAGGTACCTGAACTGTGTACCACTGGGTTAATTGCTCATTTAGGTACCTGTACTGTGTACCACTGGGTTAATTGCTCATTTAGGTACCTTTACTGTGTACCACTGGGTTAATTGCTCATTTAGGTACCTGTACTGTGTACCACTGGGTTAATTGCTCATTTAGGTACCTTTACTTTGTACCACTGGGTTAATTGCTCATTTAGGTACCTGTACTGTGTACCACTGGGTTAATTGCTCATTTAGGTACCTGTACTGTGTACCACTGGGTTGATTGCTCATTTAGGTACCTGTACAGTGTACCACTGGGTTAATTGCTCATTTAGGTACCTGTACTGTATACCACTGGGTTAATTGCTCATTTAGGTACCTGTACTGCGTACCACTGGGTTAATTGCTCATTTAGGTACCTCTACTGTGTACCACTGGGTTAATTGCTCATTTAGGTACCTCTACTGTGTACCACTGGGTTAATTGCTCATTCACATACCCGTGTATGTGAATGGTATTAATACACAGGTATTCTAGCAGTAAAGTTGATTTCCCAATTCTGCTATTTACAATTTAAACCAACCGTTGCAACCGTGAAAACGAAGTCAACGTATTATAAACGGAGAAAAAATTTGTCCTAGTTTTCCTAGATTTTCAAAACTTGTATCAACTAGAGAAGGAGGTGAATATCTGGGAATAATTTTCAATCAGATGCTATGAGGTTTGCAAAGGGCGATATATTACTCGAGAATCTGCTGAATACAAATCCTCTGGATGCTTTTAAATTCTACCCGAGAAATCTCAACACTTTGACTGCGACGCAAGTCATGTTAGGTCCCTGAGGGAGTTATCATTATGCTGCTGACCAGCCCGTAGTCACAAACTCGATTCCGAAAAATACCCTGCCAAAACTAAATAAAAGCATGTTTGGCATTTTCAACATTGCTCACTGCAATTAACTTTAAATTGAATATCAAACTTCAGTTCACCTGCCGCAGTCAAAGTGTTGACACATTACCTGCGATGGGCAAAGCTTAAGTTCAGTAATAAAATCAAATTAAAATTACCTTCAGAGATCAATTTTGAAAATTACGAGCTTTAAATAAATCGTACCTTCATTTAGTTTTCATAGAGAATTCATAAAAATTGAGTTGGTGGCTGCTGGTCGGTCAGCAACATTGTGAAACTCAGTGACCACCGGTGGGTCCCTTTGCAGGAAACGTGTTAAACCTGTAACGTCTTCATTGACACGCAAGAATTTCGAATCCGCACGAGTTGCCAATCGCAAGCCAAGTAGGTGCGTCAAATCAACATTTTTCCCCCAATGCGCTGAAATTTGTAAAAAAACGGGGTTCTCTGTTTCGGCACTGCCTTACAGCGCCAAGTATGCTTGTAGCATCACCAATTCATGTAGCAGCGGCAGAGTTTGCCGAAAACTACGGTGTTCTGATGTGAAAACTTCAAACTTAACGACCATTTCAAACTTTCCTTGTGTCTGAGCACAGCTACCTCTTGTGCAAGAGTGTAGTTTTTGTCAGAGACAAGCGTAGAGACAGAGAACAATCGTGAAAATATTATTTGTAAGGTTAGCATATCTCGGAATAGAAATGGGTCTATAACACTATGATCTTTGAAAGACTTCCTGTCAGTTTATGCGTAGTTTTCGCGGAGATAAAGCTCTTCGCCAACTCCATTTGAATTCCTTGAAGGAAGCTTTGTGTCGAGCAAACTTTTGCCGTATAAATAAGAGTTGAGCGTCTTATCCTCCAGCCTGCCCCTCCTACTCCAGTTATAAGGGATCAGACTTCTACCCACCAGCTCCTTTATCAGGGATCAGACTCCTAGCCACATGCTCCTTTATCAGGGATCAGACTCTTAGCCTCCTTCTCCAGTTAAAAGGGATCAGACTTTTAGACTCCAGATCAGTTTTCAGACTGGGGATCAGACTTTAGATACCAAGTCCTGAGTGATTAGACTCCTGGCTATCTGTTTTCCCAAGCAGGGATCCAACTCTTGGCCACTTGTCCCAGCTAGGGCTGGGAATGAGACCTAAGGCCACCTGCCCCAGCACTGACGTACCAGACAAAAGTGCACCGCAAAATTTATCCCTCGAATGTCGAATTTTTCTCGGCTCGTAGGATTTGCAATCACTTTTGAAGCGAGAATTCCCTCCTATTTCGAAAGATTGTATCCGGTTGATGGCAGGTCGACCTAGCATTAAACATCTTCACAAGAAGAGACATTTCTTTCTATTTACACGAACATCTCTCGTATAATTAAAGGCACTCATTACCGCAATTAAGTTACGCTGTGAAGGGGCAGGAAATTTCTTTGCATAAAGGGGCTATTTATATACGTAGCTAGAACATCTTCCTTATAATTACAGGCTCTCATTTTCGCAACAAAGTTGTGCAAAAAAACATCTCGTGAAGAGGAATTCCTTGCTATGTATATAAGTAGCTAGCACATCTCCCGCATGATTCAAGGCTCTCAATATCGCAGTAAAGTTACCCAGTTAACTTTTGATGCCCAATCAAATGCCTGGGTTCGAACACTTCGTTGTGGCCGACGGGGTTTCATTTTCAAGGCAACTCGACACGCAAGAGCAACTGTTCGCAGCCCTGAAAAAGCGATATGCAAATTGTTGCGGAAGTCAATCATGCTCATTGAGCCCCGCAGAAAAGAAAGATGCCACGTCCACGAGACTGCGTCGCTCGCTGATGAAGACTTCCAGTGGGCAAATTTTGGAATTTTTACACCATCGCTGAAAGTTCTTTTGTTGACTTTGCTACCTGGTAAAACTCCAAATAAAGTAACAATTATTTTAAATTATGTTATAATAATTTTGTACTTTAGAACTATAATAATATGGTAAACTCACGGGCTTTTTTTAGTGAACATTTTAAAGTTTGGCTGTTTAAATTAAGTTTGACGATTTTTTCTGGAAAAATAGTGAGTAGGATAGCCAAATCGATAGCCTTCGCTGCTGACTGCACAGCTGCAGCAATGTAAAATGTTTGTAATCCATCCCCAATAGAAGCATGCAGGATGTGGAAATTTGAAAGCAATTATTAATTCAAACACGCGGAATCCCCCAAAAGTGTATGAATTGATTTCATATATCAATAAAGATGGTACCGTACATCAGTAAAAATTCCGATATGTTATCTTCGCTTTTAAATTTTTAATTTAGTTAAATAAACACGCAAGAATAATAATGTATTGGGGATCCTTAGAAACATTGGAAACATTTTTCTTCATATTTACGGTTCGAAATTTCTTACTAGCGGATTTTTTTGATCTGGATGATTTAATCTGGAGATACAAAGAAAATTGTCATTTTTGTTGAGAAAATAATAATGACATCAACTGGGTCTCCAACTGGTCAGAAATGCGCGTTCAAAACCAAAATGCGATAAACGCAAAAAAAAGTCAGAAAGAATTTTCCTTACGTTGATTTGAAAACCGTATTTTATGTATCAGAATCAGGGCATACCTTTCCAATAGTAAAAATATCGCATTATGAATTACAATTAGTGAATAAAAGTCATCAAACTTAGTACATATTACAAATAAATTAAAAGTTATCATAAATCTCATTTGTATGAATGACCGACGGATAATCTAAGAAGAGTGTTTTTTTATCACACAAAATTTAAAACATTTTCTAGCCTCCAAAATTTGTCCTTGCCAAATCCCCACAAAAAATCCTTCGTCCAGTTACTCATAATATGAAAATTTTACAGTACTTGTTTACTTAGGGGACTAGGTAAATATTCCTATCCGAAAGTAGCAGGCGATTTACTTTGCCGAAAATTCTCCGTAAAATTTTCCCGATGAAATTAAATGACTCATTTCATTCGTCGAGAAAAGACAAATTTCACACGTCGAAGAATAGCTAATTTTGCTCGTAGAGGAAGGGCAAGTTTTATTTTTGGAGGAAGGTAATTTCGTTCTTGAAGGAAAAATTGATTTCGTTCGTAGAGAAATGATTATTTTCATTCATAGAGAAATCACTAAATTAATTCATTGGGAAATGACTAATTTATTTCATGTAGGAATAACTAATTTCATTCCTAGAGAAACGAATAATTTGGTTCGTGGAGAAATGATTTATCTTATTCATGGAGGAACGACTAATTTCATGCGTGTGGAAACGACTAATTTCATCCGAGTAGAAACAACCAATTCCATTTGTGAAGAAATGACTTACATCATTCGTAGAGAAATGAATCATTTCTACTCCCAGAATGACTGAGTTTATTTGACTTTCTGCAATCACTCCTACGCTGAACAATCAGGGAACGCTTCATAAGCATTAAAGTTATTACGTCTGCTTAATGCCTCGGTCACAATACAACTCTCCGGCGATCACCTCGGCCGACTTTACCTCGTTTCAGCAGACCGGCCAGCATTAATAAAATCCCGCCAAAATTACGGACCTGCCGTAGCAAATCCTTCAAAATATTCGCGAATCCGCCAATGTGCCCAGGGAAAATGCACGGAGGCAATTTAACGCAGCTTTTCCCTGAGACGCGGCTTTTGCCTCCTTAAATTTACATTAAATTTGGCGAGTTATTTTACCCGCGGCTTCGTGATACTTTTACTGCATCATTTTTATTATTGTAATGATGCCCCGTTGTGTTTACTGCATCATTCCATCATTGTTATTATCAATTACTATTGTTATGATTTATTCTGACGTGAACTACATCGTTGTTATTATTGTTTTTATTTTGGTGATTTTCCCGTACGTTAACTACATCATTGTTATTATTGATATTATTTTAGGATTTCCCCGTACGTCAACTGCTTCATTGTTATTATTGTTTTTATTTTGGTGATTTCCCCGTACGTCAACTGCATCATTGTTATTATTGTTTTTATTTTGGTGATTTCCCCGTACGTCAACTGCATCATTGTTATTATTGTTTTTACTTGGGTGATTTCCCCGTACGTCAACTGCATCATTGTTATTATTGTTTTTATTTTGGTGATTTCCCCGTACGTCAACTGCATCATTGTTATTATTGTTTTTATTTTGGTGATTTCCCCGTCCGTCAACTGCATCATTGTTATTATTGTTTTTATTTTGGGGATTTCCCCGTCCGTCAACTGCATCATTGTTATTATTGTTTTTATTTTGGTGATTTCCCCGTACGTCAACTGCATCATTGTTATTATTGTTTTTATTTTGGTGATTTCCCCGTACGTCAACTGCATCATTGTTATTATTGTTTTTATTTTGGTGATTTCCCCATACGTCAACTGCATCATTGTTATTGAAGTACGCTGAATTTAGTGATACGCCTACTACCCATACAATAACAATAATAATAACCAAAATAATAATGGTCAATGAAATACGTTCATTCGTGATGAGTTTACTGCATCCTAATTACTATTATTTTAGGATTTTCAAGATACGATTAGTGTGTTGTTGATGATGAATTAATTATTTAGGATTACAGTAGCTGATTTTATTACACATCGCTGGGAAATTGAGCTGCGCCAAAGAGTTTCGATGAGTGTGTAAAATTCAATTCTTTTGTTCATTGATGAATCTTTGTTCAAAATCAGTTGATGACCAGAGAGAATGTTCGTAAATTGACGTCATAGGGTTTAAAAGCTTGTTGCAAACCTGAATATTTGTATTTAAACTCAGCGTACAAAAACGGTTAAATTCTTCGGTTTGAACGCTCTTTTAATTGACTGCGACTGTTCAATAAAACTGGAATGGATGTGCGTTTTTTTGCATGTGAGGCTTATCATTCAATTTTGATGAGCTCGGTTTTTGTCTTCAGCTAGACTAGTCATGCTGTGAGCAAAAAGTTGACACAGAGCTTCGATATCCTATATTCCAACGAGGTATAGATGCCTTTTTTGTCTTTTTAAAAACATGAAGAATCTTACATGCCGCTTGTTGTTTATGATACAACAGTAAATGCGAAGAACAAATGCCTGAATTAAGCAAAAAATTGCTCAATACCTCAAGTTTAAAGCTGAAATGGAAGTTTCATTCATGCGATCGTAAGCTGAAATTTACGTTTTATTCAATAGAAGTTTCATTCATTCGATCGTAAGCAGAAATTTACGTTTTATTCAATAGAAGTTTCATTCATGCGATCGTAAGCTGAAATTTACGTTTTATTCAATAGAAGTTTCATTCATTCGATCGTAAGCAGAAATTTACGTTTTATTCAATAGAAGTTTCATTCATTCGATCGTAAGCAGAAATTTACGTTTTATTCAATAGAAGTTTCATTCATTCGATCGTAAGCAGAAATTTACGTTTTATTCAATAGAAGTTTCATTCGTTCGATCGTAAGCAGAAATTTACGTTTTATTCAATGGAAGTTTCATTCCTTCGATCGTAAGCAGAAATTTACGTTTTATTCAATGGAAGTTTCATTCATTCGATCGTAAGCAGAAATTTACGTTTTATTCAATGGAAGTTTCATTCATTCGATCGTAAGCAGAAATTTACGTTTTATTCAACGGAAGTTTCATTCATTCGATCGTAAGCAGAAATCTACGTTTTATTCAATAGAAGTTTCATTCATTCGATCGTAAGCAGAAATTTACGTTTTATTCAATAGAAGTTTCATTCATTCGATCGTAAGCAGAAATTTACGTTTTATTCAATAGAAGTTTCATTCATTCGATCATAAGCAGAAATTTACGTTTTATTCAATAGAAGTTTCATTCATTCGATCGTAAGCAGAAATTTACGTTTTATTCAATAGAAGTTTCATTCATCGAATCAAAATTCATTGAAGGTTGGGCCGTCAACGCTATGACCAGCATACATGCGTTGCATCTGCAAAAAGAGGCTTGGAACAGAAAAGACTGGAAAGAAAATGGCGTGACTTGCAGCAATGAGTTACAGTTAATAGTTCTTGCAACCGTGCAAAGAAGATAAACAAGTTTACGCTTTCGGCGCTCAATGTAAAACTGAACATCGGAGATAACGCTTCTGTAGATAGCGACGTCTTATTAGCCGTATACTAGTCTTTGTACACCTTTACCAGCCGCAAACTAGCACTAACACGCCATTACTAGCCTTTAGACTAGCCTTTATCCTAGCCTTTACATGCCTGCACTAGCCGCAAGCTAGCACTAACACGCCGTTACTAGCCTTTGTACTAACCTTTGTACGCCTGCACCAACCGCAAACTAGCACTAACACGTCGTTGCTAGCCTTTATACTAACCTTTGTACGCCTTTACCATCCGCAAACTAGCACTAACACGTCGTTGCTAGCCTTTATACTAACCTTTGTACGCCTTTACCAGCCGCAAACTGGCCCTAACACGTCGTTGCTAGCCTTTATACTAACCTTTGTACGCCTTTACCAGCCGCAAACTGGCCCTAACACGCCGTTACTAGCCTTCATACTAACCTTTGTACAAACCTTGACACTAGCCTTTATACCAGCATTTATACGCCTTTATTAGCTTTTATTCTAGCATTTATACGCCTTTATTAGCCTTATACTAATCTTACTTAGCTGAGAAAATAAGTCGACGTTTCCTATCAGCACAGACAGAGCACAAAAACTCTGGCTTCCCTTCAGATGCGAACACAAAATAAATTGAGTATCGACGCGTCAGTTGTAAGCGTCTCGGCTTGAAGCGCACGCCAAGAGTTCGATTAGAGTAAATAGTAGGTCGTCGACTTTGAAGGGGATTCGGCAATTAAGAATTGCTCGTTTCTGCCTCTCATTTCGGGCTGGAAAGCCAAGATGGTAATGAGTCACACAACACCTGTTCCGTCCAGCACAGCATGGTGGTGACGTGACCTGCATTGGCTGGAGGAGGGTGGCGTGCCGAATTTTTTACTGACCATCATTTGACCGCGTAAAACATACCGAATTTCGTTATTTGTTTGCCATGTGCAAAGTTTTGCGAGCTATGGTGTAATAAGGTACTTGTTACAGTATTTCGTTGTTTAATTTGCGAAGATTTTGTGAGCGGGTGATTGTTTATGTAATCGGTCAGGTTTGGTTCGATTAATGGTTTACAGTTGATGCAATCAAATACTCTGTTTACTAACAGACAGCTTTGTGTCAGTCTATAAAATTAAATTTTTAATGTTTAATCACGTAGTTTGTCATAACCAGCATTAAAATAAACCATTTATGTAACATAACATAATCTAACACAACCTAATCAAAAAATGCTTGGACAATTAACTGTGTATCAAAAGTTAGACTATTAAATTAGAAAGGGGTGACATAAGTAAAAAAATTACCGTAATTGAGTTAATAGACAGAGAAGCTCAACATAATTAAGATTTATGCTTAATTTTAGTTAGGCTGTACAGCAAATGCAAAAACTTGTAGAATCTAATTTTTGCCAAAGAAAAGCTATTAATTTCTTTACAGTTTCATCACGGTCGGCAAAATTGAATTAATCACGCACAAGAACTCATACACAGTCAACATTTACAGCATGAACACAAGCTACATTCAACATTTACAGCATGAACACAAGCAACATTCCACATTTACAGTATGAACACAAGCAACATTCCACATTTACAGTACGAACACAAGCTACATTCCACATTTACAGTACGAACACAAGCTACATTCAACATTTACAGTATGAACCCAAGCAACATTCCACATTTACAGTATGGACACAAGCAACATTCCACATTTACAGTATGAACACAAGCAACATTCCACATTTACAGTATGAACACAAGCTACATTTCACATTTACAGTATGAACACAAGCAACATTCCACATTTACAGTATGAACACAAGCAACATTCCACATTTACAGTATGAACACAAGCAACATTCCACATTTACAGTATGAACACAAGCTTCATTCAACATTTACAGTATGAACACAGGCAACATTCACACCGTGGTACATATATTGTGTCGGAATGTTCATTACGTACGAGCTCCCCCGTAGAAATGTCATATTTTACTCAGCCCCAATGAACAGCATTATCGTAGGTAAACAGTCTTAGCTGTGATCCATCATCAGAGTTCACTCACGTGGAAACTGTGCAGCAAAATGTGACTTCCAATTGGTCAGCTGAAGTGTGTGCAATGATTCATTTTATGGTCTGATTGCGTATTAATGATGAAAATCGTGATGACTTGTCGTAGTCTGTGATTTGTTGGTTTGATTGCGCAATATGAGCGAAAATATTTGCCATAGTTTGTGAATTGTGTCTTTTCATTGCGTAATATGAGCGAAAATATTTTTCACATCTTAGGATATGTTTGCTTTGATTGCGCAATAAAAGCGAAAATATTTGCCATGGTTTGTGATTAATTAGGCTTGATTTCGTTGTAAGAACAAAAATATTTGCAGTAGTTTATGGTTGTTTTACTTGATAACTTTTTAGGAGTGAAAGTATTCGACGTGGTTAATTATTTTTTGGCTTAATTTTGCGACTTGAAAAACATATACCACGGTTTATGATTTCCAGAGTTGATCATATGTGTATCGAAAATGGCCATATTTGACACAGTGCGTGGTTCTTTGGCTAGAATACTTATAAAGAGCCCATTAACAGAATTTCTAATCTCCACTAGGCTAAGTGGGATCTGGGCTAACTAGGATCTACTTGGCTAAGTAGGATCTTGGTTAAGTAGGATCTACTTGGCTAAGTAGGATCTTGGTTAAGTAGGATCTACTTGGCTAAGTCGGATCTTGGTTAAGTAGGATCTACTTGGCTAAGTAGGATCTTGGTTAAGTAGAATCTTGGTTAAGTAGGATCTTGACTAAGAAGGATCTACTTAGCTAAGTAGAATCTAGGCTAAAAAGGATCTACTTAACTAAGTAGGATCTAGGCAAAAAAGGATCTACTTAACTAAGTTGGATCAACTTGGCTAACTGGTTCATGTCTAATAAGAATATACTTTGCTAAGTAGGATCTACTTGCCTAAGTAGGATCTACTTGCCTAAGTAGGATCTACTTGCCTAAGTAGGATCTACTTGCCTAAGTAGGATCTACTTCCCAAAGTAGGATCTTGGCAAAGCAGTATTTACATGACTAAGTTGGATCTACTAGGCTACGCAGGATCTACTTACCTAAGTAGGAACTTGGCTAAGTAGGATCTCCTCGGCAAGGTAGAATCTACTTGGCAAAGCAGGATCTACTTGACGAATCAGGACCTTGACCCTCACAAGCAGACCGACACAGCGCTCTCAAACGAGTGCGTTTGCTTGCCCGAAGCGGCCGCTGAGCGCAAGCAACAGCACGCACGTAATTGTATATTCAAGAGGCGCACAAGTACAATGGCAGCAATTAAAGCAAATGAATGGAGTCCATTAGGTGGCAGTTAGTGTCAAGCGAGCGGGCCGATAATTTTTAGCTTGCTTCGTTCGGGAGTGCAAAGCTGCTAGCGAGTGACGGCTGTACGGTCAGTGGCACCGTGACGGCTGTATACGGTCAGTGGCAGCGTGACGGCTGCACGGTCAGTGACAGTGTAACGGCTGTACGGTCAGTGGCAGCGTGACGGCTGTACGGTCAGTGGAAGCGTGACGGCTGTA
>JACJUY010003627.1:4745-49738 GCA_014220935.1 Platorchestia sp. MABIK
GTAGAATCTGGCGCGATGTACAAAGGCGGAGGAGGTAGTGTTTTTCATGTAGTGTTTTCCTTGTAGTGCTCATTATAACAGCCACTTAGGAAAGGCCCGAAAGCTCGGAACACCTATACGTATATATTAATACGCTTACACCTACCCCATCTACGCATCTATTCTTGGGTTCTTCGCTTTCAAGAATTACGGGGGCAAAAATTACACTTAAAATAATTTCACTCGAAAAATTTACTCTCGCTATTGAGCAAGTCCGTGTCGCAACACAAGACATGATTCGTTGCACCGAATATTATCCATCAATGTTTTTACAAATCGCTGCTCGATAAATTATTTAACTTCCAAGTAGCTATCAGGTGCCGGATTCTCAGAGTTTTTGGGTCATAGAAGATAGTCGTCATCAGTTAACTGTCGTTATAACATCCCCAACTTATTACTGGGTCAACTGTTAGGTAAGTAGGAAATTCATGGTTAGTTATAGATAAATTATTTTAAAATATGCTAAAATGGGTCTGGAAAGGCTAGGTTGGGACAGGTCAGATTTCAACAGAAAAATCAAGTTTTCTTAGGAAAGATTAGGTAGCTTAGACTAAAAAATAAATGTGAAATTTTCCATGAAACCATGAAAATCTGGTTAGGATGGATTATAATTAGATATAATAAATTAGGTTAGCATCACTTTAGAACGCTCGTTTAAATTGAAAAAACCTTCAAGTTTTTCATGGGACAACATACTTCCTATGAAAAAGTGTCTCTTCCCCCTTTAGAACAGTTGCAATATTTAGCACTCGCCAAACAGGAATCGTCGCACGACGATTAATTCCGATTTCTCATATTACCTTGAAGGTGCGCTTCTAGTGCTCCAATGCTCCTAGTAAAAACTCAATAGATTTACAAAAATACATTCATTTCGAATATGCTCTTACAAATAAGCAAATATTGTGAATTTGGGCGTCGCAATCTGTGCTCAGAAAGATACCGACATCTCTACGAACAAGAAGCCATGGTTGTCACCGGGGATAAATGTAATTAATTAACAAACTCTTTATAACATTATTCATAACGCTTCAATATTGATAAATTTGAACAATTTATTAGCGGAAAAGAATGTTTGCACAAATTTTCAATAATCTTTTGAAGTTAAGTTGGATTGGATAAATTAGTTTGAGCCTCTCAAACACCCTAACCACGTCAAAGGGTTTCCCTGAGGGTGTTGAAAGATTAAGTTATTAGTTAGTTTAAGCCACAAAAGCGATCCAAAGACATCGGCGGAAGGAGGAAGGCACCATTTAGTATGGAGTTAAGGGAAGGCGGAATCTGAGCAGGAAAGGGCATAGAAACAGTAAGTTGAGGAAGAAGATTTTGAAACAAGATCACAGTTGAAGAAGAAAGTAGTAGGTGCTGAAAAACAGGACAGGACAGCAATGAACCGAAAAAATATGGTTCTTGATATAACAAAAACATTTCATTTCAACGAAAGGAGGCCTACCTAACTCTCAGCTCGGGCCCTCACATTTTCCCCCTGGGAGCGCTAATTCCCATGGATAAAATAGTTGTATCCCCCTGAGTGGGAGAGTTTTGAACGGTTATCTTAGTTATTCCACTTGAATTTGAGAAAACCGGCATATTGTCAGCAACGATAAAAGCTTTTGAGAGAGCATATATGATACAACAAAGACGTTCGGGAGAGCGTCAACTCAAACTCGCAGGGTTCCGTTTCGATCGAGTTGATGCCTTGTTTTTTTCTGACTCCTTAGAA
The DNA here is from genome assembly GCA_014220935.1 of Platorchestia sp. MABIK. Classification (NCBI taxonomy): domain Eukaryota; kingdom Metazoa; phylum Arthropoda; class Malacostraca; order Amphipoda; family Talitridae; genus Platorchestia; species Platorchestia sp. MABIK. The sequence continues at coordinate 6,505 of JACJUY010003627.1, forward strand.
CTAACTCTACGAACCCAGAATAAAGTGACGGTCACTCTTGTCTGTTGAAAAGCCGTTACCCATTTCAAACAGTTGATTGGGGCAGGGAATTACGGTAACCTCGTACTCTCTTCCCAGCGGGAAGAAATTCTGAGATGTGCAAGATTTTGAACCTTCGAATTCTCCCAAGGAAAGCAAGCGCTCTTAATCCCTAAGCTACGGAGACATCGTTATCAATGTGCTCGCAGTGGTACAGTGGTTATGGGATCGGCCTTGCATGTTGGAGACGAGGGTTCGTATCCCGGCACTGGCGCGGCGATTTTCCCCGTTGGGTATAAGGGAGAGCTCAAGCACAATACCCCACTCCACCCAGGTGTCGGAAATGGGTACCGGCTTCACGGGGGAACCGTCATGGTGTCCTATATATAGTGTTAGTTATAAGACATTTGAAAAAAATTGAAATTTGAAATTTGAAAATGGGTACCGGCTTCACGGGGGAACCGTCATGGTTCCCCCGTGAAGCCGGTACCCATTTCCGACACCTGGGTGCCGGCTTCACGGGGGAACCATGACGGTTCCCCCGTGAAGCCGGTACCCAGGTGTCGGAAATGGGTACCGGCTTCACGGGGGAACCGTCATGGTGTCCTATATATAGTGTTAGTTATAAGACATTTGAAAAACCAATTCTTAAGATCATATGTATCAGGCTTGATTGGAAATAAAGCATTCTAAGATGCCGATGTTTGTTTGTTTTAATCGCCTTTCACGTTTTAACACTATTTGGAGTCCCAAAAAGCACCTCTACTTCAAACAAGACCAAGACAACACACTGCGATATTCATCAATATTTGTTCCAAATTTTTTATTTGTTCGCGCCCAACATCAAATTACGAAGCACAACTGGATCTTATGTCAGTACTGTTTGAAAAACAAAAATTTTAGATCTAATTAATAATAATCATTCATTCATTTATCATTTTGAGACAAGTTTCAATCGATTTCATATAATTAAATGAGACCCAAAAACATTACTGCAGACTCCATTCTGAGACAGCGCGAGTTCATTATTTTGAACTCGCACCAGTAAAAATACAAACAGATTATCAATATACCAACAAACTGATTCACACTAAAATATTAATTCAATAAAAATTTTAGTTGCGCCTAAATTTACAAAGGAAATTCATAATACAGCTATATTTAAAAGAAAAATATAAAACGTTCTTAGGCTTGCTTTTCGGCAATTGTTTGTAAGACGAAGCAAAATAAATTGGCATTGGCCCAAGCTATAGGCTGCAGTCACTTTCACTGTCGTCAGGGACGAATGTATATTTTTTGAACGCTCTCTTGATACAAACGCGTTCTAGTATAATAAATAACCATTCTTTTACGATTAAGCTGAACAAAAAAATCATCCAAGTACCCAAACTTACCCATCATCTTTATATTTCGCAACAAGCTTATTTTTTCATTTAATGCTCAAGGTACACATGTAATGATGTTGTGCAGCTAGCACAATGTACCAAGTGCTTATTGTGTTCACTAAACACGCGTTTAAACCAGAAGGGGGATACATTCATCCTTGCAGCGACTCGAGCAAATCGAACAGAAAGCTTCGGCTAAAACAATTTTTTATTTTGCTTTGTCTCAAGAAATGAAGCGTCGAAAAGCTATAATTACTTTAGGCATTCATGCAACCAGTATGTTTCACAGATGGCAGCTGTTTTAATGAAAAAATGAAGCTTAAATGATTACCATGTATTATTCCGGCGATGTCTCGTACGACACATGCCAGTCTCATTCTAAATATTGGTATTGAATTATATCAGACACTTGATCTGGCTCTGCGTCCTTTATTCATTCAACTAGTTTCTACGGATTATTATAGCTCGAACTAGAAAAAATATTGCCATTTTTGGCGATGAGAGTGCCTTAAAGTTTAATAATGGAAACAAATAAACTTTTGCATTTCTGAATCTAAAAATGCATAATTTCACTGCCTGGTTACTTATTTGAAACTAGGTAATAATGAAATGTTAGTTATTAATAATAAAAAATCAATAGATATTCAATGCTTTCAAGTGATCGGAAGTAGACAATGATTTACAACAATATTTCTTTCTCAGCTTCAAGAGAGAAGAAAAATATTTCCGTAGTTTGGAGAGTATCGAATGACGACGGCTCATTTAGACATGTTCAAATGAACCATGTAGATAAATAGTAAACTTGTTAAACAATGTGTTAAAAATGGTAAGCAAGTTAAATTATTTCAGGAGTTCTTTTCAAATCTTTCCGCTAGAAGAAAACGAGCGCAGCAAGAAAAACATTAAGCATACAACGGGTTACCACGGGTGTTTTGGCTAGCTAAACCACGTGCGCTTGCCACATTCTGCGGGCGAGTTAAATTTTTGCCCTGAGCAATGCGAGTACAATAGGAATGGAGGCAACCTAAAAAATGAGTCGTGAATTAGGATAGGCGAGATCATGATTGGCTCAACTAAGGTAATTGAATAAGTCGGTGCAAAGAAAGAACTTTCAGCGGGAATTCCGCCGAAGAAATGGAGCGGAATTTCACGAGGATCTCACGGAAATCTTGGGTTAGAATCCATTGGTAAGTTACCGACACTCAATGTAGAAACAAAATATCGTGTTCTCAGTGTGTGCAATGAAACCCCTAAAAATTGCGTTTAAATAACTTTTAGTATCAGAAATAGAAATCTAAAAGGTCCCCTAATTTGTGAAGTAGTATTAGTTAATTTTAAACATTTGTTTTATGTTAAATGGAGACTGTACTAATTGACGCAGAAAATAAACGAATACGCTGGTGGAACAACAGCTTTGCGGAGCAGTGAACACTTTAATCGAAAGGTTCAGCTGAAATAAAATTTTTCAAAGGAGTGGAATTGTACTTTAATGTTCAAACATAGCTTCATTAAAAGGGACATTTTTAAGCAAAAATAAAAGTGTTTACTCATACATGAACTTACGAATAGTATGAAAACAAAAAAAGCATAACATAGAATTAAAGAGTTTTTACTCAAATGAAGTACGACTGATGCGAAAATTTAAATAAATAAGCATCTATGCCCAGAATAACAGAAATAAAAGAAAAAATTACCAAGACACTTGGGACAACATACACGAATACAAGTCTTCATCCAGTAAGAAAAGTAAAGCAAACGCAAATAAAGCGTGAATTAGTGTTGGTATCACGTTCTCATTTCCATCCGAATTAATCACTGAATAAGTTTGTTAAGCGTGTCACAACTGCATTACTTTATCGCGATATATGCGCGTGCAATAAGGATCACCATATTGAGTAGGCTATTGTTCAAAGAAGTTATTGCTGTGCGAGGTCAGCGAGTACAGGGCAGGGAGCTGGTGGCGGCTCAACGTCGTTGGCCCCGCCTGGTTAGTGTATCGCATATATTGCACTTGTATTCAAATGAATTTCAGTTCCGAAAAGCAATTGAATTTACATTTTAAAGTAACCCAAGTATATCAATTTCGTTCATTAGATACGATTGCTGTTCTCCGACCATAAAGAAAATATGTAAAATGTACCAAGATAACATCTGAATCATGCCGAGTGTGCACGAGTCATTGCTACCATTGTTCTGCAAGACAAATACAGTCATACATTTTGCACGGGTATTTTAAGCCCTGAGTGCTGGTGGCTGATGAAGTCGTACATGCATCGAGATGCTGCGACGTCTCAATATGTATTGGAGCAGTCTAAAATGCAGGGTGTCATAGAAGTCGCAAACTGTACAGGTTTTTATAAAAAATGCAGATGCATATCAATTTTATCGATCATGACCATAACAGAGGCTCAGACTGTCCACCCTCTACATTGACGCATCCATCAATTCTCTTTATAAAACTTTCTTCTACACTTTTGAGGATATCAGCGTATTATTACTTATTACATGGTACGCGACTTCTGAGACACCCTGTACAACGACAATGGTAGCTTACCAATACAAGTAGTGGTGCAGATGATGCAGCTCCGTCAAGGGGATGTGGAGCTGACAGGCCAGTGGCCTTTCTCGCCGCTCTTCTGTTGACGTTGATCAACACCTCAGATACGATCTATTTACTGTTTGTTTGGATGGGTCTCAAAAGATCTGAAACACGATGATTGAAATAAATCTTTCATAATAGTACGCATGTTGCAATAGAATGGCCTGGTATTTAAAAGAAAATACTCTCAGGATACCACGAAAAAATGCAAATGAAATTAGATGAGTTAGTTTAAGCCTCTTTAACCGCAAAAATGCGTTCTCAGGAGAGAAAGAAGCAAGGCACCACTTAGCATGGAATTAAAAAAAAAACGGGAAATCTATGCAGAAGGTGTGTTCTCATATCTCGGCCATGGAAACAGCAGGAATGAAAGTTCATGAAACGAGATATAAGCTGAAGAAAGTGAGGGTTGCTGAAAGAAAGCCATCTGTGAGCCAAAAAAGATGATGTCACCAGAAATATAAGACGCGATTTCAATACAAGGAACGCCTACTCAACCTTTAACTTTGCACTCGCGACTTATCTCACCCCTGAGAGCGCTAATTCTCATTGATTCAACAGTTATATCCCCCTGAGGGATGCCAAACAAAATGAAGAAAAATAGTGTAAAGCAAGTAATTTACCTGATTTTAATAATTTTTGAGTGTTATTATAAAGCTAAGTTTGAATCAAATATATACCTAATTTATTGATAGAAAAAATAAACTTCACCAAATTAAGCCTGTACAGTGTCTAGCGTTAATGAAATAATTTCAAACGGGAAGAGCATCGACTTCATTGCGTATTTGCGTATTTGCAAATTGCATCGTTTGCATCGACATCGTTTGCATCGACAACACTTCAAGTTTTCTCCTGGTCATGAAACACGAATCATCCAAGCGATCTTTTTCTGTAAAGATCCTAAGCGTATTACTTGAATATTTCGATCTTTTAGACAATTCTCAACGAAACCTGGAAGCAGCAGCATAGAGATAAAATTCATCAAAATCGATTTAGATGTCATGCAAGCTATTTGCAAACACGAACTTCTGTAAAGAAAACAGAACGAAACCTTACTAAAAATCAATTGAAACAAAGATACGGAAAAATTTTCTACCATCTACGTTTTTTTAGAGGGCAAACACTGTATTTCGTCAGGATATGGTTTTACTGATAAAAGGACTCAAGAATACTCATGTACGTTAAAATTGGTCAAGAAACTATCGAAAAAGCTCAAAATTATGAGCGAACATTTTGGGTTAGTCAAGTTTGATTCTTCCTAGCCACAGCTACATAAAATGTGGAGGGTGAATGGTCCATTTAGTAAGGGCTTAAGAAACGAGAAATACATGGTGAAGGCGTGTTCCCATATAAGATATGCTGCGTATAGAGACAGTAAGTTAGGAATGAAGATGAAGAGATTAAAGAGAAAATAAGAGATAGCGAAGAAGGCATGAAACTGAAAAAAACTAAGTGGGTTAATAAGATCTACTTTCCGAAGGTCTACTTGTATAGCTGTGGTAACCTAACTAATTCTTTAGTCTCAAATGCTATTGAACAGCATTGCAGCAATGGCTCGTATGACCAAAGAATTGCCAATGCTTTTTCGAAATTTTATTAAGTTGTTCAACAAATTTCGGTCTGCGTATTCTCGATTCAGAAGCTAAAACCAGCACTCGATATGAGAAGTACTTGCTATCTAAAAATACGTAATGGTCTGGTATTTCTTCCCACATCCATAACAATAATTTTGAGAAATATTTCTGTCTGCTTTCTTTATGCTTCATCAATATATTCTGAAATAGCTTGCGCTACTTTATTGATCAATTTAAAAAAGATTTTTATTTCTTTGCTTCTTCCTGATTATGTTGAAATGATTCAAGATCATAACGTTCAAGTTAATTTTGTCAAGTTTTTTTCTCGCAATTCCTTGTACTCGTATTACCTCGACAGTCCTTTCTAATAAACAAAGAACTACAATAAGAACATGCATAGCTGTTTTTCTGACTTAGTTAGTGAAGGCCATCCCATTCCTCGCGTCTTTCTTTCAGTCAAAACCCATACAAATTAGCTTCTAAATCCTACGCCGAATAGTTTTGATAGAAAAATTCTTCACATTAGCACTGCTATGAAATGGTGTAATTTAAGAATATATTGGGGAATATGTGAAGTAATCTTCGATCTACTATCAAACAATGTGTGCATCTCGTAGGTCCAGCTTCAGATATTTTTCCTAATTTGGTTGTCCCATAATGGTGTGCTACGACCGTATCAGTCTGCTACTCGACCATTTGAGAACACTTGCATTTACATTTTGGGGCTGAGGAAACATTGGCACACTTGAATGTTCAGCGAGTGAAATGAAACATTTTACTAAAAAAAGAAAAATCTGAACAGCACGTAGGAGTTATTCATACGGATAAACGTAGAAGATTAAATGGTTTTCAGTTAGCACATTGTGATGTGAGCCACCGGTGGCCACGGAGAGGATTTTCATAGTGCTGCTGACCGGCCAGTAGTCTCGAACTCAAATTTCATAAATAATTAATTAGAACTAAGCGCACGATCCTGCTGATGCTTACCATTTTCAACATTGTTTCCTACAATTGACTTCAAATTCGAGTTGAACATTAAACCTCAGTTTTACCTGCCGCGTCAAAGTGTTGAGAAAAGTACCACACAGCAGTCAATAATCATTCATAAATTGCGCGTACGGAATATCATTTGTCTTTCCTGTCACCAAAAGCACTGGCGTTAGAGCACACGCCTGTAGAGAATGACATCAAATCAAAGACTGGTTTTACCGGAGCTGCGGCTGACCTGCACTCGGTATTCTTGTACTGAGAGTATTAGGGTGTCACTTTTTTAGGCAATGACTCATTTCTCAAAGAGATTAGTTTGAGATCATTAAGATATGCATTTACAATTTGAATGCCTGGTAGGAGGACATTTTTGCCTTGTTTCTTTATTTTAAAGACCAGCAGAACTACAATATTTCTTCATAACATTTAAATTGGAATAAATTTTCAAAAAATCAGAATGGAATTATAGTTAACACTTAAAGAAAGTACTAGTAGCCAAGTACAACAAAGCATACTAATAAAACTAAGTATAATTTAAGCATAATAATGACTTGCCCGAACATTGATTTGGTATTAAAACATAAACAAATGAAAAATCTTCCTGAAATTAAAATTCCGAACAAATATTATTAGCTATATGAGCACCACCAACTTAGTTCAGAAGATGGATCGATGTCCCCAGATATGAGACGTCCTAATGTGCTCCATGCAAAGTACCGACTGCTGATCACTAACAGCTACAGTATTATCACTCCTTAAAAGTTAGTGAAATCATTTTTACAGAACTGTCCATTGCTCATAACATAGTTAGTCTAGTGTAAGAATAACCTGAACAATTTAATGAAAAAAGTAAACCATTTTACAATCAAATAAAGAAATTGCGGAGCAAAATAAATCATTGCAAAAGTTGAGTAAAACAAATAAGAAACAAAACTAATTTATCATTCATTTAATTTTTCCGTGATACAAAAAATATTACCACTAGCTTTAATACGACACAAAAACACTGCAATGGATCAGTAGCTGACTAAAATGGATCATTGGACACCGCAAAGGGTCAAACAAAATAGGAAAATGACCGAAGTTACGTACAAAGGAAGCCAACTTATGGTTTCTCAATTTTTGTCAAGACCAGGATAAGTCTCCTGGTATTGAACTTGGTATTTATATTGCAAAAATAAAAGAACAAAGTTCTTCCGATGCCGATAGGTGGCTAGCCTGTACCTAAGGTAAACACTTTCTACAATTTTACTCTGGCGGTTCACGCTCGACGCTCACGATAAAAAAAAGATGACTAACAATAAAAATGAACGCTGTGTAAATTGCAGTCAGGTTGAATTTAAAATTTGCCGACATAAAGCAGTAGTGAGTCAATTATCATTTAATGCTTCTCTGTACTGTTGATTAACTGAAGTATTATTCTCCCAGCACTTAAAAATTAACATGTTATGGTTTTGACAGAAGAACATTACACCTGTTGAGAAATGCAAAGGTCTTTATTAGGGAAGCAAAGAAACCAGCTGTGCATTTTTTTAATACCTCTAAACCTATACAGCGTTAACAAATCCAATTTAAAATTTCTCTGCTACTTCCTTAAAATAAAGATACTAAAGAAATTATTTCTACATCATAAGAAGCATACAGAATCAGTACCAATTAACTCATGAGAGAATAAATAGAAAATATCACTTATTTCAACACAATATCCAAAATGAAGACCTTCAGAGTGACTAATTTGAATAAAGGGAGTTTGCAGATAAGGTTTCCATCAATTTATTTTGTGAGAGCTGCCAACTAGAAACACTTTTCTTCACAGCCTTTTCCAGTTTTTACCATGAATAACACAATACAATAGACAATATTCATGTTTAAAATACTTAAAATTTGACAGTGTTTGGAATAAAATAATTCAATGAATATTTTAGTCGTAAAATAAAAATTTCCCCTCAAAATGAAAACTGGACTTTATTTTTGGATTACAGTAGATCACATTTATATTAGCCACTACATAGTAATGTTACATTTATTGTAGCCCCTACATGGTTATGTTACATTTATTGTAGCCACTACATGGTTATGTTACATTTATTGCAGCCACTACACAGTAATGTTATATTTATTGTAGCCACTACATGGTTATGTTACATTTATTGTAGCCACTACATGGTTATGTTACATTTATTGTAGCCACTACACAGTAATGTTATATTTATTGTAGCCACTACATGGTTATGTTACATTTATTGCAGCCACTACACAGTAATGTTACATTTATTGTAGCCCCTACATGGTGATGTTACATTTATTGTAGCCCCTACATGGTTATGTTACATTTATTGTAGCCCCTACATGGTGATGTTACATTTATTGTAGCCCCTACATGGTGATGTTACATTTATTGTAGCCCCTACATGGTAATGTTACATATATTGTAGCCACTACATGGTAATGTTACATTTATTGTAGCCCCTACATGGTAATGTTACATTTATTGTAGCCCCTACATGGTGATGTTACATTTATTGTAGCCCCTACATGGTGATGTTACATTTATTGTAGCCCCTACATGGTGATGTTACATTTATTGTAGCCCCTACATGGTGATGTTACATTTATTGTAGCCCCTAAATGGTAATGTTACATATATTGTAGCCACTACATGGTAATGTTACATTTATTGTAGCCCCTACATGGTAATGTTACATTTATTGTAGCCCCTACATGGTGATGTTACATTTATTGTAGCCCCTACATGGTAATGTTACATTTATTGTAGCCCCTACATGGTAATGTTACATTTATTGTAGCCCCTACATGGTAATGTTACATTTATTGTAGCCCCTACATGGTTATGTTACATTTATTGTAGCCCCTACATGGTAATGTTATATTTATTGTAGTTACTACATGGTTATGTTACATTTATTGTAGCCCCTAAATGGTGATGTTACATTTATTGTAGCCCCTAAATGGTGATGTTACATTTATTGTAGCTAACACATGGTAATGTTATATTTATTGTAGCCACTACACAGTAATGTTACATTTATTGTAGCCACTACATGGTTATGTTACATTTATTGTAGCCACTACATGGTTATGTTACATTTATTGTAGCCAACACATGGTGATGTTACATTTATTGTAGCCACTACACAGTAATGTTATATTTATTGTAGCCACTACACAGTAATATTATATTTATTGTAGCCACTACATGGTGATGTTACATTTATTGTAGCCAACACATGGTAAGGTTACATTTATTGTAGCTACTACACAGTAATGTTATATTTATTGTAGCCACTACATGGTTATGTTACATTTATTGTAGCCAACACATGGTAATGTTACATTTATTGTAGCCAACACATGGAAATGTTACATTTATTGTAGCCACTTCACAGTAATGTTACATATATTGTAGCCACTACACAATAATGTTACATTTATTTTAGCAACTACATAGTAAGATCATAGTTTTTGTAGCTACTACATGGTAAAATACTCACTTGGTTCAGATAGTATCCGCTTCATAGCATAGGAGGCCCCATCAGCTGCATTGACGTATTCTTGCAAAAATTTACCCCTTGCCATTGAGAGGAAAACACTTTCAAGCCTTTTTCAATCACTTTCTTTTTCTTTCTATTTATAAACAGATGGTCAAACAATTGAAACACGAGTGTTTTTGCACTCACATTTGCTAGTTTTAATAAGAAAGATCTCCATGAAAAAAAAGAAGTATTTTTCTTTATCTATCTATACTATATTATAAAATGCCAAGTGCCTCCTTAAATTTATAAAGAAATAGATATGTATTTTTTATTCGTAATATCTCCTATGTCATTCCAATGGGAATCCCATTGAACACATTAAATTGGTTAGTCTGTCTCGGTTGGTTGGTCCGTCTGTCTGTGACGCTCGCAAGGATGCTTAATGACCGTATCTGAGATACGAGTTTCACCAGAGCACAAGACCAAGAATATTTCAAAATCAGGTTCTATTAGGATGGATATAGTTGCTTTTCATCCATACCCGGAAGATTTATCTAGAGAAAATATCGAATCCCGTCATTTTTGACGGGTCGTGAATACTAGTATTATTCATAAAATTCTAACTTCAGCACAACATTAATTAATTTATCAGTAACCATGTTGAGCTTTATAATGTGTGCAATATTAGAAAATAAGAAATTAAACTTTCCAAGAAACAAAAAGGAAAAGTAAATTTGTCACTTGAATTTGCAGATAAATATACTGTCATTGAAATTTTAAAGGAAAAAACTTTCTTGCAATATACGAAGTATTAGCGTCACTTGGCGTAGATTCATCTAACTAGTTCTTTTGTTTACCCAGAAATTTTATTGCATTTCATCTTTTCAATTGACCAAAAATGTAAGTTATTTCTGAAGAGAAAATTCTAAAAATGAATACGATGCAAAAATGTGGTGATTTTCCTGAAATTCAACGCAAATTTATCGCCCACCTATGTCAACTATCAACTGTAGATGTTCAACTATCGCTCATTTCTCACGCCGATTGAATGTGAAACAATTTAAAATTGAAAACAGAAATTACATCGTGTTCGTTAAAAAATTATTATTTGAATCAAAACTACACAGACAATGCATTAGTAATTTATTTTCAACTTTTTACATAGAAGTCACAAATTTTCCAACGAATCATGGGCTTCAACTTATTCTGGCTATGCAGGGTGAGCAAGTTATGTTTCCAAGAACAAAGTTAGAACACTCCATCATTTAGAAGGACTAATTTTTCAGGCCTCTCACCGTGATTTTTTCAACTGAAATTAGAAATAACCGTCCAATCAACCCAAACCTATTCAATCCAACCAAGTCTATCTTAGTAAATTAAACCATCCATAAACACAATCATATTAGGCAAAATCCTTTCAAAAACGCGGCGGTATTTAGGGGGCATGCGATAGACGAGCTTTTTCTTGAGTCAGGAATAATGGGAGCGATGCCTTCACTACCCTCGTCGATGTCTTGTGGTTGTGGACTCTCGCTCCTTCCCTCCCTGGGTGAACAAAAAAAATTATGTGCTACGTGCGCACACTTATAATTTCTGTCTTCTAATTGAGGCTAATTTTAAATTTTGATGTGCATTGTTTAAAGTAAGAGCGTCACGAAAACGAGTTCACTCACCAAGAATTTCAGGGGAAACTGCGTGTTCACCTCAGTGGTCTCTAAATGGCACGAAGGTTCAACTAGCAGGAATCCTATCAAATACAATTGTGGAATTAAACTTCCAGCGTCACATGATAGTGATCACAATGCGACTAGATAAGAAATTGTGTCCCTTATTAACTATTCCTTGAATAGTAATAGGCAGACAAATAAAAGAATCGACCACTTCGCTCGTTGCTATCGGTATACTTCCTCTGCCACCCTCACTGAACACCTCAACAACCAATGAAAGCAGAGGCCGTGGCAGAGGCAGACTACGCGGCACAATCGTTTCGCGCGCGTTGTCTCTCGACTTCGGAACGCCCGCGCCTTAATCTAGTCCTACCGACTCCTCCGAGTAAAATTTTACAGAGCAAGAAAGTAGGATTGCAATTAGCAACATAACCAAGAATTAAATTATGTGTAAGAAATTCAATGCTCTAAGGCAATAAGAAGTGGCTCACAAAGAGGCAATCCAAATCACTATCTTGAATCAGTTTTTCGAAAATCTATTTGAGCTGAACATCGTTTCTGAAATTTAGAGAAAAAAAATTATTTTACGATATTCATAAAAATGTTAAGCGAACTTCTTATGAATAATTTGAACCGTTTATGTGCAATTACAGGAAAATAAAGGTTTATTCAAAATGGACACTTTGAATCATCCTCCGCGGAATCAAATGGTTTCCTGTAACCTGATTGAGCCAAAATCTCCTCTTTTTGCACCCACTACTCCAAAATGCCAGTAGGAATCATTAAGCTACAATAAACACGCTCAAAAATTATTTAAATAATAAAATTGATTTCCTAACTTGACTATTGCAAGTATTGCACTTCGTTTTTCCAAGCTTGGAAACAGATTAATCCATTCCTGATGAACGAATAGCGGAGGCAGTAATCACACTAGAATGTGTTCTCGATCTGTCTCCATGTGATATCTTTCTTTTTCACGCGGCGGTAATCTTTTCTGTTTTATTGTGCACTCGTAACACACAATCTTGCCAGCCTAGGGTGCATTCTCAGGGTAGAATATACGGATCTTTTCCAGATAAGCCTCGCCACTAATGCAACACATAAGTTCACCCATTTGTAACTATCGAAATAATACACCTATCGACTTCAAATTACTCTCAGATGAAAGATTAAAACATTCTTTCGTTAAAGAGTAACTTGAAGTCGATAGGTGAATTATTTCGAAAGTTACAAGTGGGTGAACTTATGTGTTGCATTAGTGGTGGGGCTAATCTGGAAAAGATCGGAGTACACTAATGTTCCGCATTCTTTGTGGAAAGCGCGAATATTTTCATTTTGTCCCCGAAATGTAAAGCGACGCACAAATCAACATTCATACATGGAGGCTCTTGTCTGTGCAAAGCCATCCCCCCATCCACTGACAACCTTGACCTTGAAAAACCTATCAGTTTAGCGATCATATGTGAACATGGTGCGTCTCAATATTCTGCAATAGCAATTCAAAGCAATCACCCAAACCGGTATAACGAGTTTAATAAAAGCGATTAAGAGAGTAGGTTGGTCAGCGCGTTGCTTAATTTACTGATCAGCGCAGCACTCCCGGTCGCACCCACGTCAACCTCGCACATTCTGTGTGCGTATGAGAGTCCGTGTACGTGTATGGCTCACTTCAACAGCTGCCACATGTCGCTGTGTGACGCAACTTTAGTGCGAGCATTTATTACGGTATAGCTTTGCCATACATGTATCATTTAACAATGGAATAAAACACTCTTTAATTTTACACTTAAAAGTCACAGCCGTCTTAAACGTCACATATTATACTGTATAATGAGTGCGATCAAATAACAGCAGAGCTATTGTGAAACTACCGCATGGCATAGTGTATTGTTCGTTTGTCACAATGCCAATCTTATTTAGTTTCTTTTATAAATTGACAGTTAATTCAGTTAATTCGACCAATTAACAGGTGCTTAATAATATAAAATAAATAAAGAATTCCAGCTCTGAAGCGTTTTGCGAGTTGCTTTTTGTGCATATTTACGCCGAATGACTTCAATTACTTTACTTAAAAAATTTGAGTGAAAAATTTCATGTGCTCATATCAGTATTTTTAATTACAACTGAAAACTATCTGGTGATTGAACTCCTTCCAAATTGCAAATAAGTTCGCACCCTGCAAAGCCATTTTCAAATCACGACTGGCACTTTTTCATAGGCAAGTGCATAACCGAACTGCATTGCGGCATTTGGTAACGCATTATAGTTAGACGATACAACGACTTCTGGCAACGAGAAACTCTAGACCAGTGCACATGACGCACTTTACACGCACACGGATGCAGCAACACGCGTACATGAAAATGAGCGAGAATGACGTGGGTGCCTCCCGGTCTTGTTAGCCCCAGAATCGAAAAAGAGTCGTAGCAAATAAGCTCGAAAGGTTTAAGATAAACATCTAATTGTTTAATTTTATTTTTCGAGTACAATCATTCAAAATCGATCTTCACTATCACATTGAATCATGCGAGTACATGTAGCAAAATTGGAAATATTTTCCTAGTGTTCTGCTCATTTTTACAAGTACGATAATCCAACATCGTGACTTTCTCGGGCTGCTAGATTGTCCTGTACAGCGGTGCATGTCATCTTCACAGCATTTAATTCAAAATTCTATTTCTGATAATTATTAATTCTTCATTGTCTCTTATTTTTTTATATTTTGGATTGATCATTTCCATTTTGGTCTCATTCGATTGTAATTTGACCAGCGTACTTTGAATAATACAGTTTAATTATGATAGTCAGATTGGAGTAAAGAGATGCATGCATGTGATAATAAAGAAAAATATTTAAATTCCAAATGCGAGTAAAATATATTGATTTCTTTCTTTAAATATCTCAAATACACGTATAGAACACAGTCTTTTTTCAGACCTGAGTAGAATCTTGCTTGCTATTTTACTTCAGGGAACTCTGAACGCCCCAGCGAGCAGCCTCGCTTTAATTATTCCAAGAAATATGACTGACATCGATATGACACTCCCAAACTAATTCTTAGAATTACCCCAACCCGTCCGTCACTCCTGTCCTGCAGGCATTAAAGAAGAAAAACGCTAACCTTTCAAAAATGGAAACTTAAGCGGCACGTGTTAAGCGCGCGCGAACATTTAAAAATACCATAAAGATCACCCCTCAATTGATCATCAATCAAAATATCGAAGCATTAAAGCAGATGGCACCAGCCGTATCTCACCAGGAGTTTAGGTCCTATTCTTGTGAGTCGTTGAACTCTGTTCAAGAACACAAATGTGAATATCATGGTTGGTAATTGATGAAGGAGGCGACCGAAACGGTCTGGCGTCACCATCGTGCAAGGTAAGGCTCAAGAGCGCTTGATTAGCTCCGACGATGGTGTCAAATGTGAGCCGTTATGTTCACCGCTCAGGCAAGATGAATTTATCTTTTCGGCCAGGGTTTTCAAATAATTCTCGTTGTAGTTGTGTGCAGCCGCAGCATCGAAAGTTAAGTAGACTTGTCTTGAGTTTGTGCTACACATAAAACGCGCTAAATCTCTAGCGTTGTCGCGCGTTACACTATGTGCTGTATAGCAAATAGCTCAGCCAAGTGACCTGAGAAGGACTTCGCCTGCTTACTGTACCGCTACATTGCGATAAGTTACGTGAAAATCCGTCCTTTGGTCTCCGAATAATGTACTCTACATAAACCGGGTCCACTTCGACTCGCAGCAAGGAACATCGCATTGTTTTCTACTGCATATCCGATCTCAGCAACGACTCGGATGATCTTTATCACGTTGAATGTCTTCTGATTGAGAGAATTAATGGTAGACTGGTCCCTGCAACAGCTCCCAATGAGTTGGATACTTTGTATGATGATGTAATGAACGCTGAGTGACATGCTGGCTGCGATATCAGGCTTATTGATGCCGCTCTATTGGCTTAATGGTCGTGAAAAATGCGAAGTCACCTTGCAATGTTCGGAATTGTCTGAGCTTCAGAATACCGCCATGTAACTTAAAGTTACAATGTGTTTTGAGACGCAGCTTCGGAAAAAAAATCCTCTACAGTTTTTGCAGCAAGACTTTGTCAATTAAGCTCGAAAGTGTTGTGATAATTTAATTATGCCAAAAATGTGATGCATCAAATTGGAATGAATTCTATCAGCACGCTAATATATCGGGTACGTGATGACAGCTCTGTGTGTGATTGTAACAGCTCTGAATCGCTATAATATTTTCATTTGCAAGTCGGTTTTCTACTATGTCATCTTCGAGACTCTGTGTGCATCATTTCTTGTTTATTTCCAAGATGATTTACGAATGTTAACCACTTTTCCAAAGTTTGGTAGTTGATTGTAGGAAAAAATACTAAGAAAGCGAGCTGCAACGCAACTTTGAGACCAGCAACTGGCATTGATACCAGTAAAAAATGCTTAGCGAGAGAGAATGAAGAAAAATGGTAAATGCCGTCTTACATACTTCGATTAATTGGAGCTATAAAGTCAAGATGTGTTGCGAGTTTGATTTCCCTCCGAATGCCATAGAAATACCGGACTAGAGAAACCGAAGAGTACGTAGAGAGACAGAATTTGACAGACCAAAAGGTGCGTAGACACCGAATTTGAGACGGCAACAGGTGCTTAGAAAGTCGGAATTTGAGTCCGACTTTCTGATCACCTGTTGCTCTGTCTAAGCACCGGAAGGTGTGAAGAGACTGGATCAGTATAGCGCATCTCCAGAACCGGGAAGCTCGAATTCACTGGTCGAACTTGAGCTGTGGACCAGCGCAGTTGTCAGGTTTGCTGTGAATGTCAATACAAGTGCACGTCTTCAGAATAAATAAAGCAACTTAATAAGACAATCAGTAATTTGAACAGTTTCAGCAAATTTGGAAAGTGTGTAGTAATTTATAGAAGTAATTTAACATTTCGAAAATTTAAGAAAATACTTAAAAAAATGAATATGTAGCATTCAAAGTTAAAATTTTTGATTTATTTTTTAGTAATTCTAATTGAATCTGTTACCTAACAATGCACAAGCAATAAGATGAATATTAACCATCAGTTATAGGACTGATTTGAGGGAAATGAGCAAATAGTCAATGAATTTGTCTGTGTCTTATGCTGCCAAGCTTCGACATATTGAAAGCCAAACCCCCTTCTGAAGTTCTGACCTTCAATAATTTTTGATTTGGCAATGTGCAGAAATGCACACATCAGTCTTAAGGGAAAAAATCACTGTTGAGGGCTGTCCGGACACAACGCTACATGTCACTCACCTCGTCAGGGAATCACTTCTACTGCCTCCAATGCTTCCGCGGTTTTCTTCGTCCAATAAATCCCTGTGATTAATTCCAATACTCATTTCCAATAATAATAATAATAATTTCTTCGTAAAATAATAATTTCTTCGCGGTCCGTCATCGGCGTGACCACCTGATGCTGCCGCATCACGCTGTCTCAGGAAGATCCATAGTACAATATCCTGACGCTCCTTTAGCACACTGACACGACGGCCCCACCTTCGCTAGATCAGGGAGTACATCAATCTATCAATGTCCCATACAGCGCAGAGTTTTGAAAACATAAAGATTAAATATCAAATTAGTTTGAGCCTCCGTAACTCAGACAACCAGGATGGCTCAAAAAGAACAGTTAAATTCATGCGTTCTTTTTGCGCCATCCTTCATTTCAAAATCAGCTCAGCATTGCGTCCCACTAGTGGTCCAAGATTTCGCGACATTAGTGATGAATCGTAGGGGTACAATTAAGCTAGCTTCAATCTCTCATAGATTGCTTATGAAACGGAGCTAATCAGGTTCTAAAAAATTTCAAGAGAAATATAGTGATCCTTTTCTATCAAATGAGTGCATAAAATTACAGTCTCCTACTATTATTTCTGATAAAACAGAAAATAAAAGCTGAGCCGTGTTTGTTTGGACCCCACGTTTGCCCCAGACATGAGATTAAACAAATTACTAATAAAATATAAAATAAATACTTATTTTGTTCCAATATCAGCACGAGTGAGATCTTTATTTACCACTGGAGCGTAAGAGTTCCACAAAGTATAGCTGCCTCACGCAACTTTATTTTTAAATTGATCCTATGTAATTCGCGATCGTCAAAAATCGTCAGTTTCAACAAAAGTCTGGCACAATTCAACAAATAAATAAGAACTCTACAAAATTTGGAGATCATGATTTTGAAAGCCACCTTAGCTACAATTTCTTTTTTCCTTGATTTTTACAATCCCACATGACGACAACAATTCCCTTTTTTAATCGTAATTGAATCAGAAAACAAACGCTCTGAGCCTAAATATATAAATACTAGCAATCTAGATATATTTACCCATTCTATGTTTAGTTTTTGGTCACTCACGCACGATATCGCAAAAGTTCTGATGATAATTGCGCCACTATGATTGGTTCCAAAGAAAACGGGATTCCACAGGCAGGGATAGAGGAGCCAATGGTCAAAGCTAATGAATTGATGGTTAGGCGTGAACTGTCTCATTTAAAAAATTTCCTTGGCACGTTTATTTCTAATGGAGGCATTTAAGTCAATTAGATAGCAATGCCTTATGCTGCGTGTCGGTCAAATCCATTGAATATTTTTAATAACTACAGATGTTTAAACCGGAGTTTTTTTCAATCACCTCACAACAGAGTGCTTATGAATGTTTTATTGAGCTTTCCCAATGTAATACGTCCTTTACAGGAATGTATGCACTAAGTTCTCATTTTATGTTATATTAGACAAAGTGACCGACACTTGAAGTTGATTACGATTGCACCGTCTCTACATATGCGATTGCTTGGATTAGGATGCAAGTAACTGAGTTGGAAATTAACGTTACTGCTCGAGTATCCTTCTATCTTTTTTAGAAAAGAAAAGTAACACAATTGAAGATAATGTTTCAGATTGTATGCTAAAATAAAATGTGGAAAAAAGGTAGGGAAATAATTGCAATGTTACACACGTACATCGTTCCGGAAATGAATATTAACCACGTCATACACATATACGTACCATTCCGTAACAAAATATGTTAGGATAAAGGAGGATACAGACATTTTATTTCAAACCGATGTTAAGCTGGTCACTGACAGCGCCAAGTAGTCAAATGTGGTAACCTATCCCATAACAAAGGATACTATGGGCTCGAATTAGTTTTAGGTCCTGAATTAGAAAATTGTCGCATCAACTACGCCCTATTATGTCGTTGGTGTCTTGTTAGAACACGATTCAAAACCTCATGATTCATAATTCAACAACAACAAAAAATGGTACCCTTATATAACGATGCCTGAAATATGACTTATCTGATATTTTTACCTAGGAAACGCTAAACACAATCCGTAGCCAATCCTCACTTCCAATCACTTACCATGACACTCACTGCAAGTGAGACTTGCAATTTGGTGTTTTTGTAATACTTGTAATATACAGTTACCAAGTTGCATGTTTTTGTAATGCTTATTAAATACAGTGACTAAGTAGGGTGTTTTTAATTTGCAACAACTCTTTAAAGATTTGGTAAGTCGTATTCGTGCAGAGAATCACTAATTTGCAGCTTCCCTCTAATGCATAATCATTGTTTTTACTGTATTAAAATAATCTCCACAAAATAATTAATGAGTAACTCCTTCACATTTAGGTCGCGTCGTGGAGTGCAAGGTGCAACTCGCACCTTCCATACACCCGAACGAGATCGTCCAGTCTGCCAAAAATTCTGACTTTATCATGGAAGAAAATTCAGTCTAGGATTATGAACAAATATAACATAGGAGAATTTCACTTAAAAATAAATTAATTCAGCTATGATGTAAAGAACAGTTGTCAGCAAATTATTTTATCGTTTTGAGCATACTTAATAAATACCGCGTGCTTGACAAGTATGCGCCATGTTACTGTACATTTGTTGCTTTCTTAATTTATATTTTTCGATATAGATCATCCGGTGAAAAATTAGCGAAAATTTTGATCTAAAATGGTGAGGTGATACTGTTTTCAAGTCATGTAAAGTCCTAAAGTCCATTTGTTATAAAAAGATGGGACTGGAATTAGGAATTCAGACGTGATGAAACTGCGCAGCCCCGTACTTTTTATAAATAATTCCGAGCGAAGAGTGCAGTGTGGCGCCAGTGCATTTAACATGAGCTGGTGCTCACTTCTTTGCCCTAATTTGGCTGCCTTAACTTCACAGACTTGAGACTGGTTCGCACATTAACTGTCCATAAATACTTACTTACAATCCAGGAACAAATATTTTCTAAGAAATTATTTATAGGTCAGTAATAGAAGTACGAAGTGAAACTACTACTGGTCAGTAAAACGTTAAATTACTGGTTCACGCTCAGATTTTTTTATTACAAGATCCTTCGTTAATTAGTGTAAATATTAAATTTACCTTTAAGACCAATAGAAAATTTTACCTACGAATACGAAGGGATTTCGCACACAATTCAGTCACATAAACAGGAACAAACCGTTAGAATAGAGAATAAATAGATGTTTGCTCCGACTTTCATTGTCCTAAATGAATGCAATTTTAATTTTTCACATTCATGCACAATGACAATTTCCTACTATGTTGGATTTCTCAGAATCTTGCAATAATGAATGAATTGCTAACGGAACCGTAGAATATGTTGGGAACCTTATAATTCCCTACCATTCTCATGTTTTGTTAGAGATATAATCAAGCACAACCTCAAATTTCGAGTGACCATGAATCAGTATCGTTGAACGAAAGTTCGCCTCCTCATGAGGTATAGAATTGATCAGTGTTATATTTCAGAGGAAGCGGAGGGGAGTGTGAGAACAGAAACATACCGAAAGATTCTTGCTAATTTACACTTTACACACACGTACGATTGTTCCTCCATGCAACATTTAGAGTACATGCTTTTGTTTTATAGCGTAGAGAATAGCAATAAAATAATTCGGAAATGCACTAGTTTTGACGCTCTGCGGCTGTAGTCTAACGGTCCATATCGACCATAAGTGTTCTTAATGCAACGTACCAGGCAATAAATCGCAGAAGTCCAAGAACAACATGACAAGCACCAAAAGATCTGCGTTCCTGAGCAGAGCACGCAACGATGATCAATGAGACTTTGCTACAAGATAATGAATAGGAAAACAAAGGGCTGTGGGAAAGAAGAACTAATTAAGGAATTCTTCAAATGGAAAATTATTCAGTGCTTCCTCATTGCCATGGAGAGTGAGTTGTTTTCTGCACTGAACATGCTTTGGAAACATGACTTAAAAATTCTAGTGTGTGTAGCGTGCACATTTCGTTTTTTAAAAGTTTTGACATTACAAATGTAGTTATAATCTTTTCCTGTCTAAATACTGTTTTACTGTCATTTTATTGCTTACCATTGCAGTGAATTATATCATAGCAGAATATACCTTGAAAATGCTCCTCAACGTACACGTCTCAACGCACATCATTTTTCTTGAGCTGATTCGTGGTTCGAATCTATGGTTCACTTGCGTAATCTACAGCACAAGATTTATATATTTCTATCGTATGAGCTCAGCGCTAAACCCAATTCCTGCACTATAATTGTGAAAATGGCAAGCTGTGCACTCATCGTCAGTTTTGCTCGACATTTGCTTTACTTTCTGCTCCCCTATCTCAGCACTTGCGCTGCCGCGAAGTGTTGCTGTCTCGAGAACGTTGCGAGTTGTGACGATAGAATTTCTGTGTTCGCGCGGCCAGGTGGCGCCGTTTACTTAAGGACTTAACTGTCAGGGAGGCCTCTCCTCTCCAACGTAATGGTCCTCGTAGCGTTGTGTGGAGAGCACCAAGAAGACAATGTAACTTCTGAACTTTTACGCTAATTGAAATGATATTCAATTGTCTTGTGTATCGCTGCTCAAGCTCTCACTTAACGAATAGTTAATCACGTGTTTTTCATGTGCATGTTCAAAAAATCCTTTGAGATAGAAAATGGGAAAAGAACCTTTATATGCCAATCCTTTGTGTCCTTGCTACGGAAATTTCATTTTTTATACATTTCTCATTGACCAATGTTGCTTAAAACAATCGAAAAATAACTTCTAAATCTACAAAAAAAATTCAGACATTTTAATTAAAAATTTACATGAACTCGCTTAAATCAATGCATTTTTCTGAATCAAAAAATTTGAAAACTCAAGTAAACCTGGTACGGACATTTTAAACTGCAACAAAAGAACATTTTTGATGTCTTGTGTGAACGTCAAAGTTTGTGAGGCAAAGGTGTGTGCATTCTTTTCAAATGATTGATTTCTTTAAATTACTTCAGTCGCTCAATTGTGGGGGTTCCAATTACTAGTTAGTTGCAATGAAAGTTGCACTTCTTCAAAAACAAACCTGTCTCAGCGATAAATTTGAGGCCTTTGTAATAAGAGGACTTAATATTCAATGCAACGGACAGTGATGCTCTTCTCAAATGAACATTCAATCTACTCATGTTGGCTGCTACAAATATGTATAGAAAGAATATTTCATCTTTTCTCCCATGCAATAGCAGGCGTTCTCTAATAATATGAAAATAAAATGGACGATTTTGGTTTTGAATTTCATTCAGTATAGATTTTTAATTTATCTTCAATAATAAAGTCAACATCCGAACGCGTAGGCAGAGTATGTAATGATTCATGTTGCTGGTGTGTCTGTGGCTTGGTAGTTGAGAGCGGTTGCCGGCCTGCCTGTCAAGTTGGTGAGGGTGGGGGAGAGCTCAGCGTTTCATTTTGCAAAGAGAAGAAAGAACGAGATACGTTTCCCCACAAAACCCAGGTGAAAGAAATGCGTCCTGCCATTATGTATAAGACGTTCGGAAAACTAGTGTTTGACAAAACACTCATTAACTTGACTGCAGTAGAGCATTCATTTACTCCGATATAGTTTCTGCATATTAAAATGTGCGTATGCTTTGCTTAAAAATTGTTTAGTGTAAAAATTCTGGATGTGTTGTGTATCGTCACTTGATTGTTAATTATTGAGGTTGAGTATCATGATGTGAAAATGCAACTGCAAAAAAATGTATTCAATGTAAGTAAGGGGGTAACCAAATGAGTGTTGAGATGTTTGCTGCATTAGACTAACTCAGTAAAGCTTATTATGAAATGAGTGCAGTAATATGCAGTACAGTACAGCTACGGACGACTCGCAGGTGCACCGACTCCACTCACCAATGCAGGCAGTAGCGCATCAACTTTATCTCGCCAATAAATTTCGGTTCCTGTGAGGTATTCCAAATTAGCAGTAATTTAAGCTATCCATTAACTCCAGCATAAATCTTGCTTCCTCTCCAAAAAACTTGTTACTCTTCTCTGCATCCATTACAGATGACACTAATTAGTTTCTTTTTAATTTTGGTATATGTTAAGCACGTCAAAACTTCCAGCGCTTCGTAAGCGCTCAGTTCCATAGTCCAGTCCTGATTTCTAAGTGCTTCGTTAAGTTATGTTGGAGGACACAGAATTTGGTGGGACTGCTCAGAGTAACAGGAAAGACCAGTTTATGCGGATGATGAACTCAGGGATTACTGTTATAAAACTAGTTTTGTACAGAATTGACCTTTTGCATTTATGTAAACTCAAGCACATGTGTGTTGTTTTCTTCTATTTTTATCGATGTAGAATGATTCTAAAAATGTCCAAGCGAATCCTGCACCTTTAAAGTTTTGTTAATATACACCAGAGAGTTCATGATCAGATGTTGGGAAGACAATGTCTGTGACCGGAGCAAATAAAGATAAGACCAAATACGACGTAAAAGCTGCTTTGCTGTTTGCTTTACTGCTTTCAGTTCAGCACTAATTCGATGAATTAGTCAAAATGCCCGCGATGGTAAATTCCGATCATTTTCGTTTGTTCCAATGAAGATTCCAACCATATCGGAAAAGTGAATCAATAGAATGAAGTGATATTTTCAGCAGGAAATGGATCACAGCTACAATATCAGATGAAATAAACCCCAGGCAGAATGGTCGCAATTTTAATGTTGAGTTGGGATGAAAGCCTTCGCTGTCGTCACGATTAATTTCAATTTCAATGACATGACCAGTGCAGGAAAATTACATTTGAGGTTTTTGACGCCAGTTGGCTGGCAGAAATACGAGCGTAGACATTTTTCATAAATTGATCACAATATCTGACACCTTTTAACGGAGCGAAACATTTTACTCTTATATAAGAGAGTATTTTTTCCAAAAGAGAATTGATGTGCACAGAATGTCGAAAAGAAAGCCGCTGAGCAATATTTATTCCCATAGAGCACACAAAATATACAGATATTATATCGTATGTTCAATCTTAACGCTGACGTCTCCGGGACACATGAGGTTAGAAGAAATTTAGAACCTGTACGATATTCAGGCATGAAATTAGGTAATGCAAATGGTTCATGTGCCTTGGTGTTTTACGTCAGTGTTTCAAAAAGTGATGACACCGGGCACTCTTCTCTCTCGACGAAGCGTAAGAAATTTGTGTTTCAAGAGTTGCAGTAACGCTCTATGTAGTGTTATCCTCGAACGCTAATCTAGCGATTGTAGGTCGCTCAACATCATGTGATAATAGCAGTCATAAATATGAAAAGTTTTTGTGTTACCGATAATTTCTACAATTTTAATGAAACGCCAATTTTTTCGCATGAAATAAAAAGCACTGAAATGAGAAATTGAACGCGTTGCGAATTTTCAACGTTGATGTACCGTAGACTCCGATTGGCTGAAACTACATCAAAGTGGCTATGCATCCTTTAATTGTTGTAAAAACATTTACCTGCAATGGCACATGAACGTAACGATAGCACCAAGAAAAAATGATGTTGCATGAAAGCAACGTGTCGGGACAAGACATCGTGCGAACACAAAAATCAATTACCAGTAAAAGAGAATAATCAGCGTGTATATCTGAATAGTGTCTCTATATTTATGCTCAAAGTATGAAGTGTCATGCACTATAAGCAACACAAATATTGCGGTATATCGAAGTCAAGTTATTTTTAGTCAAAATCTGAAATTGTCACTAGTAGACAAGTAGAGAAGACCAACTCAGTATCTAAACATCTGGTCCCAGACCGTAGCGACTCATATTATTATCATTTAATGAAAATTAGACGAGTAAAAATGTATTCTTCACTTTCCTTCGTGCATTAATAGGATTAAAGAAGTATTCCTAACAATCTTTAAAAATTCACTCATTGATCATTGAATTCTCATGAAATATTCATCAAAAAAGTTTATTCAAAAACGCATCAAAAATGTTATGAGGTTAAAGCATCTACCTTATATAGTGTGAGACACTCAAATAAAGATAATGAAACAGGTCTCGTGGGATATAAAAAGATTCTTTTATACATCAGGCGAAACTTTCTGCTTTTCTTCTACTCATGCAAGCTGCAATTCTTTAAGACGTGGGAGCTGCGCTTCTCCAATATGAGTCTCCAACTCGTTCCAAAGATTTACCACTGGATGAAAGTGAGGCGACTGGCTAGGGCACTCGTAGAGATTGATAGGTCGGCTTCTGGGCCACCCTCAAGCGCGCTTTGATGAGTGCTTTGTTGTTGGCTGATCATGCTTCTCTCACACCAGCATTGTGGTACATCGATCATACCAGGCATTAATGGAATTATATTTACATCTATATGATTTGTCTCATTGGAGACCCCATGGTGGCAGTGTCTATCAAATATCTCATTGAAGTGGTTCCTAGAAGAACGTAATTCTTGTGTGAAACTGAAGCATCGACAACTGATGCTGCAGCAGTGGGATAAAATTCCGATCAAAAATAATTTTAACACCATATTTAACCCTCAGATAGGTTCTTGCTTGTTTTCTTGGTTAGATTTCGCCATTGTTGGTGTTGGAAGGCTTTTATTTTTATGTGAGTGCTTTTAAAAGGTCACAGAAGTAAAATTCGTCTTCATTAAGTTATGTTGGGAAGCTGCTTACAAAAATCAAAGACTATTAGAAAACAGCACTGAGTCGTTATGGTGCGCAGATATTGTCCAAATACCGAATAGTTGAATAATGTACGTCGTTGTTGTTGTTGTTGCTGCGTTGTTGCTGCGGTACCGACAGCAACAAAAATTCTTAGGTAGACTTGGCTACTCTGTGTGCCAAACTTTCGGAAATGTCTTTAAGTTTATAAACTTTTTCCGGATAAAAATCAACGAAAGTAACTCAAGGACTTTGGTGTGAAAAATGAGCACTTGTGAAAAATGATCGAGTGGCCATACAGACAGAACTTTCCCTGACAGCTCACCGCTTTCACGTGAATTGTGTGGACATCTGGACTGCGTCATTGCGTAGTTCTGCAGCGCTGTTCAAGTGATAGCATCCCATAGTGATAGGAAGTAGTCTGACTTCAAAGCAAATTTTCATGACCAAAATTTTCAACACGGAATTATATAACATATTATCCATGACTTCCAATCAACCTAAATTATCCATAATTAACCAGTGTACAGTGCAGTAATTTTAGCATTTTGCTTCCGCCATCCATCAGAATGATTCTATGAATTTAAGAGTCCTTACACATTTTTAAACTTAAGCCACCTCTTAATGAAACTATTAGTGTCCACCCCTTGTGCATAGTTCCCTCTTGATTTCAGTAACATTATTTTTAATTCCGTGTTTATTTCAGGTATATTTTGATCTATTCATCTTGGTTTTATTCTTTTCAGAAAATTTGTACTGATGATGAGACTGGTGCTAGAAATCCGACAACAAATATTATTATTAAAATATATAATTATTTTAAAATCCAACAGCAATAAATAATTTTGACAATGTTGACTTTGAGAGTAGCGGCTTTGGTGTTTTTATTTACGATTCGTCTGCTCAAGAATGCAGTCCCAGATGTTCTTCCCCTTAATTATAGTTTTTGAATACGTATGTATTTACAGAAGAATTTGTTGTTGCTTGAATGATCCTACGCTTAAGACACACGAGTTGCACGTAACTTTTTATTCTAAATTAGAGCTTATTCAAAGCAGAAATGAATGAAAAATTCTGACAGCTTACTTTCGAAACCAACAATGTTTTTTTTTTCGTTAGCAATTATCTGATGATGTCTGTTTTCACTGCTAACGTAAAAGCCATATCATTAATAGTTAACCGACGTCGTACGTCACTGCCGCTGCAATCCTACAGTACCCACGAATAAGTCTCTGAAAAGTCCGTGCCGAGAACACAAAACTTCTGTATTGTCTCAATGAGAAATAAATAAAGTTCAAGCATCGTAGTGTCTCACTTTCAATATTTCAGGTAAAATATGGCAACATTAAAAATCTGAAGTAATATGGTGTCTCTCTTTCAATGAAATTTAAAAAAATTTACCGAATTTCACCCCACGAGAATGTCGCCCTAGGTGTTCCCAAGTTCTTACAATAGTTTTTGTTCACTTGTCCTCCTAAATTAATCGACTTTTTTCGTTTACCGTTGCACCGTAAAATGTAGTCCGGATTACCAAGTCATTGTGTTTATAATAAGAGAAACTTCCTGTTCAATACCTCTGCAGCTTTTATTTGCACACTAATCGGATGCGTTCGTAGCTTCAGCAATACATTTTCGCGCTCATGTAAAGTTTTATCACGTGCTTGTTAGGGTATTCAAACAAAAAATCGTTGAGGTCTAATTGACAATTTTTTAATTTTCTGACCAAACTTGGTTTATTTCAATAAGGTCAAGAACGGAGCACTTCGTGGACAGATAAGATAAGATAATTTAGTTCACATTAAAAAACTTCAGAGTGAAAAAAATCTCATTTGCGCATCGTTATTCTCGAACTTTCGCTCCAAAGAAAATGTTAACCTCTACGTGTCGACAACTCAACTCAGCACATACGCCTGTGCTACAGGGAAGTTATGCATAAGCAACACAGTTTCGTCATGAGACGCGTCTGCTCAGAGTTGGCAGGGATTTACAAGAAAGCGAGTATAAAGAAAGGGAGTGCGTTGTTCAGTTATATATTTTGCAAGCGACTTTTTTGACCTTATTTTGAGGCAGCTCAAAGTGCGTTATTTGATTAGCAAAACTCTATTGGCTTTTTATTGGTGACTACACTCACTTGACGAGATGTACATACTTTAGGCACGAAGTTTTTGTTCAGTAACATTGCGCTAAACGATCTCGTACCTCACAAGCAAACGCGACGTCCCTTGCAATATTTCTAGTGTTAACATCGTATACTGGCGACCAGACAAATATCAGGGGTAAACAGTCGCTGAATTTCCAACCATGGGATGATCACTTGCTTGCGATTACTTGGCCACTCAAAACCATTTCAGAAACCTAAGAAAACATTAAAAACTTCCGCAGTATACTGAAGCGTACTTCTTTTACCATAACTTGAGTTTTTATAACATTGTAATTATCTTGTCATAATGCAGACGCTACTACGTCGAATACCTTACTCTACATATCATGCAGCACAGAAATAATTATCAAGAGGTAAAAAATTAACAGGCTGCTGCTTATTTTTAGCATACGAGTTGAATTATCTTTGGATGAAATAGAGTGCACGCCGGTAAAATACGCAAACTTTTGCTTCAGGACCTCAATCAAGGGCTTAAATTTGCCTTTCAAGTCAGCATCATTGAACTTGCGGAGCATGGCGCTTGGAAAGCCTTTTTCTACATGATCCCCTTCATTCAGTTTTGAAATACATTCCATGAAGCTATGAAGATCTAGTGTTCACTGTCGTCATAACACCTTAAGTTCCCGGTGACCCAAGAGGAATGGACGATCGATGATCGGTATCGGAGCAACGATCGAAGCCCCGCTGGTGAAGCGGACGAAGCTCGATTTCCTGCTTCCGCCGAACCGCTCGTCTGCGGAACGAAAAATGCGGTCGTTCTCAGCGAGATGAATTCCAGGCACTCCTTTCCTGCCGAGAATTACTTCTATGTCTTCATTATACGTCTTGTTAGCTTCCCGTTATTTCAGGTGAGTGCACATGATAATTCGAAGAGTGGAAATTTTTCAATCAACTTGTGCTTGCGGATAAAGGTAATTACACTCTTCGCTGGTTCACTGATCTTGAAATGTCGTTGAATTTTAATTGAAAACACAGCTAAGAATTCAGAAAAGAATCCCTAAATTACAGAATAATTTCTTAAACCACCAAACTTGCAGCTGACGATCCAAAGATTGTCATATTTCCCAGGAACGCTTCTATTTGAATATCGTCTCCCAATCAAAAACGAGGATGCAAGCAGCCGGGACAAAACCACACCGTGCGCAAACTCTCGCGGGACTGACACGAAATTGATGTTTTTCGTCTCAGTATTTAAGAGGAATTGAGCGAGAGCAGGCAATTTGGAGAGGCAATGAAGTTACCGTTAGGCTCGTACCAGCCCTCAGGTGCCGGTCTCCTGCCAAAGTCATTGCTTGCCAAATTTTGTTTGGGATCATTTTTGCAAGATTGACCAATTCTCGAGGGGATTTTCATGAGGAAAAAAAGCTTTACGGAAGAAAAGAAAATTTCAATTTCTTTTTTGGAGTGAAAGATTCTCAGTCCTTCAGCGGTCGAGAAAATGGAGCTTCTGCCTCGCCTAAATATCGTAACAGCAAAATCGACACGACACGATATTTAGCAGAGACCGTTAACACGCTTCTAGGAGCGGCAATTCTGCAGCGCTAATTTCTAATTTCCATGTCGACCGCAGCTCTAATTACACCCCTGTTGGTCGGAGCAATGCATTAGCCATGTACCGCATTAATTTCGGGTACGTTTTACAGGTAACTGAAAGCTGAGATCATGAAGCATTACATGTAAGAAGCGATCTGCCCGCGGTAAGTTATGGCCTGACTGCGAGCTCGCTTCTCAATGCCCATAGCTGGGTGCAGCAGTCCGAACTTGAATTTGACTGGACACTCTTCAAACATTCTCACAGTCCCGAAATTATTCGTATGTTCAGTTTACAGCGACTGGCTCTCATAAGTCAAAATTTTAAAATGAAAACTACCATGACTTGGAGCACAGTACAAAAGATGACATTTTCGCTGTGTATGAGAATTTAAAATGAATCATACAAAATAAAACTAACTGGCTACCAAAAAACGTCCGCATACTTTACTACATGAACGCTTCTACGGGTTAAATGACTGACTTAACTTTATTTCCTCGAGTTTCAAAACTTTCTTCGAAGCCTTCACGAAGCCGGGTTTTCAATCAATCTTGCATAAGAACTGTTCAGCTCAGCTTTTTTTCATTCCAAAATATTCCCGTTTGTATTCTCCATTTAAAATTTAACAATAGAAACAATTGAACCTCTGAGAACCTTACACGGTTTCCAGGTACGGAGTGATCTTTCATGTCATATTTGAGTCGAAATAACGAAACTTGAAGATCTTGGCTAAAAAATATCAGTTTAACAAACCTAAAAGAAAACATACACGAACTTCATAGAAAGAAATGACATCTGCAGTCTTACAGTGAACATTTCCAGGGTCGTTTGCACAGCGCGTGGCCGGGCGTCATCTTGCAGCAAATTGTTACCCTCGACTAACACTAGCTTCTTTCTCTATAATTTAGTTAGCCCAGTTAGTATTATGGACCGTTTGTTAGACGCTGTGGCAGAGTTGAAGCTCCATGTTGAAGTACTGGTATTTGAGAACTACTTTCTGATAGCTCAAGAAATTAGGGACTAATTTCTTACTCACACAAATTGGTGATGAAAATTAGTATGACTAATGTCCCTTAAACAACCCTCCACGTTTATAATTTTATAAGACAGATTGAATAAATAATAGCTGAACACCTCATATACAACAATTGTTCACATCGAACGTCGAAGAAATCTTCAAAAGAGAAACTCAATCGAATAACGGAAGATTTTGTACCGTAGCTGAGTTCCTCAATAATTTTTCTGAAACTGATCTCGTCTTTAAGACAAAACCTATCAAAACGCTGAAATTATTTCCCCGAACCTTTTTCATCATTTTAGTTTTGTAGCTTGATGTTACATTTTACGTATCAGTCCTCACAGCTCGTTCACAATTCTTACAAATGCAGCCAGTGAACCAAACAACTGATGATGCTTGGTTACTGCTTCAATATTTTTAAGGATTGCTTGAATTCTTCAGTGCTCCTTAGATGAAACCTAACAAAAACGATTCACAGCTCATCGCCACATGTGGCGTGTTGGTCATCGTCGGTCATAGCATACTCAGGGTTTCTTTACCACTTTTAGAGTTTTCAAAGGTTTTGTGCAAGTGAAATATTCGTTTTGACTTTGCACGGTAAACTTAAATATGATAAATTCACAGTATCTTACTTAGTTTCATTATTTTAAATTTAAAGTATAGTACAGCAATCTTATTATGCAGTATACTAAAGTGCATTCTCTGTATCGTGGTTGAGACTATATTTGTAGCTTGAATAGGCTTCTTCAAGGAACGTTGATACTTTTATCATACTTTTGGAAGTAACATGATTAGAACTGTTGACATCTATCCATTCGTAGCCCTGCGGTTGATAGAAAAAGGGCGTAGAGTAAAGTATTTCTTCCCGCTCATGCTATCTTGTAGATTTGCATGCGGATCGAGTGAGTTGTGTTACGGGACAGCGTGACATTTCGCAGCGCTTGTATCTCAGCCCGCTGCCTCACTTAACATTTGCACTTGCAGGAACCTCAACCTTATTGCAAGACGGGCGGACCACGAGACTATGGACATTTATTTATCGATTAATTACATATCTGGCTGAACAAAGTTCGATTTTTTATAAGTTCTAGATTTTCCTCTTTGTTCGTATCCAAAGTAGTCTTAATAAATCTAAATTCATTGTGTTCCTCGCTCTAGATATGTTATGTGTATTATATACATACGTTAAAATCAGGCACTAAGCAGAAGGAAAAGCTTTTGGTTACAGTCCTTGTCCTTATATTTTAAGTGGAATTAATGTAACTGTTCTAGAAGTATGGTCTAATTTCTCATCTTTAAAGATCTAGCCTTTTTTTTAGAATCAAGACATTTTTAATCGGTCTATTCCTTTCCACAAAACTTGAACAAGACTCTACGATTTTCACGTTTTCGGTGTACCTGAAATATGTAGCTTTGTGAGAAAAAGCACCATTATTTTAAACGAAAGGAATTTTAAGAAATTGTCCGCGAGAAATCCTTCACCCCTTCCATTTCATTTTAAAATCTTAGGCATTTAACGTTGCACAATGTAAACCAAGAGGAGGGAAACACCGTCTCGCATGCTACACTCAAAATTCAATACAAATGCTTCACACTTGAGCTCGAATATTACTTAAGGAGACCGTGTTCTTCCAGCCCCGAGATCATGTTTTTGCTTCCCTGTTTTGTAAGGAAAAAAAGCCAGTAACGCGAAGCAGTTGATAGCTCGGTTATTATCATATTAAGGTATGAGTTGAGGCCAAGGAGGTTGGTTGAGGCAGTGAGCCCTGTGGTGTAGGTAGCGCTGACGCGCGGCTGCCGCCCCGCTACAATGCAGCCCGCCAGCCGCCAATTACGGCCCTCGTAAATGTGCGCGATGAGCTGCTTTCTTTCGACATGCATTAATTAGGTAATTGATTTGAAAAAAAGTCCTGTTTTTGATGGGTCTTGCGTCATTAGTATCACTTTGCGACCAAAAGTAAAATTCGTCAAGATTCATTAAATAGATGAAATAACAGCTTATTCCACATTGAGAGTTCTAATTCGTGTACGGTTCTGTAAACCGCCATTGCAAAATATGCCTATGACTTTTTAATTAGCAATTACTAATGAGTACTTAAACTGATCAGGGATATATCTTTTATTATTTGGTGGTAATTTGCGTCTTTCATTCAAATGACAGGTTGAACTTTCTAAAAGCAGCGCTCTTCTGATCCTCGTTCCTCACCATACGAGCGGTATTCGAATCACAACTGAAGCCCGCTTCTAATCTTCTGTGTTGAGTATTTTCAACAATAATTAATTTCACATAATTATCAAAACACACTGATGTATTCTCGTAAACTATCCGAAGAATCGAGTGCTGAAAACAAGAAATGTAATGTTCCGTTTATTGCAATTAGCTCTCCAAGACCTACACTGCAATCAGAAATGATTTATTGTGAGGATGTGCTGTCCATATGTAATCGAGTTCTTGATTTCTTTCAGACCTAGCTCTCCATCTCAGCAATATCATCTACTTAGACTCGAGCAAAAAGTAATGACTTGTATCTTCAAATTGGATTAGATCTTTCATCAACAGATGTGATTATTCTCTTGCTAATAGGTCGGAGAAACCGTTTTTGTAATTTTGAATTCGTTTTTATTAGATCTAGAGTGAGAAAAAACAGTGTCTTAAATATTTCCCTAAAGCACTGGATTGCGCTACGTTACTGATTTTTTCAGTTGGTCTCGTGAGTCAGAACAATTTTCGGGTCATCGAATTCGAGCTGAAGATCTTATTCTGCGACCTAAATTCTAAGTCAAGTTTAACGGTCTCAAATAAGTTCCAGTCTCTCATCACACGTACGCTCCTTAGCATTAGTTTAATTGCTTGAGCAGAGCCGGAAGTGTTGAGCGCTTTTATCTCTCAGGTTAGAGAAAAAACTCGCTAAACACACACTTTTGTAGCGGAAATTATTCCGTTTACTTTAATTCCCTGAGGCAGCGCTCACTTCCTCCAGTCTGTGTTCAACAACCAGCGACTGCAATTCTGGGCGGAGTTCCTGATATCTGAAAATTACGTCGATAACTGAACAAACTCTGCTCTGTCGCTTCTCTGCTGCTCTGGTTGCACCACATACGCTTTAAATTAGTTTTAGGGGCTGTTCAACCATGGTTCGATTTCCAAATCTGTAGATAACACTTTTGTTTCGTGTGCTTGACTTTACAAAAATTAATTAGGAAATATGACAAAAATGTAAGAAACGCGTGGATGATTTTTGCGTGTTCTTTAATGCAAGTTGTGAATTTTTTGTCGTCTTTGTAACTTAACTCGAACATTTGAGACAAAAACTTTTCCCATTTGAGGTAGATTTCACTTAAGTTGCTTGAGATTTGAGTAACAGAAATAAGTGCGAACATTTCTGCCTTATGGTCAAACCTGACAAACAACAATGCAAAATTACATCACAATGAAATGATTGAATCAGTGTGAAAAGCATAAATTTTGAAGCATGTTATTTTAATTACGGATAACGTCTGTTGGACGTACATAGTTAAGTCAAATTGCTACCTTTGATAAAATTTTCATTAAATTAGAAAAAAAAACCACGAGAGCATCGAATTTCATTCAAATTTGTCTCACCGCCGAGACGCATATATTAGAGCACTGGCCATGAGCTGTACTTATTCTGGAGACCGTCTGCCAAACAGCAAATTCTCTCACAGAATGGGATGCTCGGCATAAAAGTACAAATTAAATACCTGAAAACAGGGATTCCAGGAGCTGTGAGTCACTTGCAAGTAATTCCTGTGCAGAATACCCGTGCACGAATTAAGATTCCCAAAATAAATAAGGCACTGGGGGCGGTAAGAGTTTCCTAAGATAACTGGGCGCTGGAATTTGGAGATTATTCTCATTTCAATTACGTACATTCTTCAGCTGGCCGCCATTGTTGAAACATTCTTGATGTTGCCTGTGTCCATCGAGCGTCAACTCACGAGTTTCCTCTAATGATTTTCTCGTAATTTCTCGGGGAACAAAATTTCTCGAACACTTAAAAAGTTTTGCGAGTGTAGTTCATTGGGAAGTTCTCTGAAGAAATGGTGTGCAAAACCAGATTTTTGAATTGTTTTTTCACGAATCAAACAGAGTGATTTCATGAACCTCTTCTAAAAAAGTACGTACATATATGTATTGAACACAGTTTCGTAATGTAGATGCATGACTTGAAATACGTGTTTGCGCTGCATCTCTGGTAGTAATTGGTAGTCCTATGATTTCAAAGCTTTATAGTCTCTATGTCGCTTTTTTTCAAAGCGTATAAATGGTCGTGACCTTTTCGAGTCGCATGTCGTCATAATGAAGTCTTAAGATAACTGTGTTTCACTAACGTTTGTATTAATTTATGGACATAATAGAACTCGCACCAATTTAATACACACAACAAATACAAGTATTCGAATTGCATAGGAATTGATTATATTTCACATATAACCCATTTGGGCAGTGGTATCCTTAATTTAATCACGTCAATGTTACAATCACTTCCAAAAAATATGCTTGTTTACTGTATTTTCAAGCAGGGGAGTGAAGGCCCGCATCTCAAAATTAAGTATTTAATGCTAAATGAGCATCTAGTAGAGATTTCGCGACCAAGGTGAACCTGGAGAAGACAAGTACAGATATTTACGTATAATATGCATGATTAGCGTAAAATGACATTGAAGAAGTATTTACGGTTTCAAAAATCGACAAAATTGTAATATTGAACACATGAAAGCTGGGAACTTGAAATAGGAGGAGGTTGAATTATGGGGTCGATGTTATTGAAATCATCAAATGAGATTATCAACGCTTCATAAGTACTTGAAATCGAAAAGCAGGGCTTCTGTAGTCGATGAGTTTTAATTCAAGCTTTTTCAAAACCTGTTTCCACCGCGACCAAAGGGCTCGCGGAGTAAAAAGATCAAATTTCCGCTCACCCTCCCACTTCTCTCACCCTCATTGAAGTGCGAGTGATTTCATTCCTCCTTACCCAAGCCAAGCGATCAAGCGACCGGTCGGCAAGCACATTGCAATGCCGTGACAAGCGAGTTTTCTTCAGCAACCAACGTCTCCTAAGAATTACGCATTTATTATAGATTTTGCCCGCAATAGGGAGATTAATTCATGTTCGAACAACCTTCTGATGACATGTTACAATATTTTCTTAAAAGTAGAATTAAGACAATAACAGAGTAGGATAAAAATGAAATATTTTTGATGTAGCACAGGCTGACAGCACCTGGCGTGAGGTTAGAGCGCAAGCGGCGTCCTATAGCAGCGGGCTCAATTAAGCAGTTGAGGAAAGGAATACTAGCGCTTCTTTCGGCGTCTCTTCTCGAGCATAGTACTTTTTGAATATTGGGGACGCAGGCATCTTATAACGAGCATTTTGAGGTAGGTTCATTACTAAAGAAGTTGCTTCATTTTTAGAAGACTTACATTTTCAATCAATTCAAGTGCATCACAGGATTCATACTGTTTTACTCGTTTCCTTTTCATATAGAGATGCGTTATGTTAAAATTTTTTATAGCACAGCATTAAAACATTCCTGCCGTTTGAGCTTATCGTCCCACGTCTTTTTCATTTCTTGGTAGCTCAAGACGTAATTTTTTCTGCGTACATAGCATATAAGTGTTGTTCGTCGCCCTGTGAATGTTTGAGAATTAAACTCATCTGGTGGCAAAAATTTGCCCTTAAATGAGGTTAAGGTATTTTCATTTTGTTTACACATGAATACTCAGAGAAGTGAAGCATCGTGTGCACAGAATGAAAAATCGTTTACTGTAATTAAGGAATATGAAACCGATGTGAAGTAAATTCTCTCAACTCGAAAATACCTGCACTCGCTTACTATACTTCAGGAGTAGCAACCATCCTCCAACGAAATTGCTCATGCCAGCGAGTCATTGACATCTATGCCTTTTGTTCAGCACTTTCTCTGCTTCACAAACGCAAAACAGTTGAGCTCTCCATCGAACGAAGCATGTTTTCATGAGCAAATTAGAATGAGACTCGAAGGTAGTGATGTAAGGCTCGAAGGCAGTGATGTAAGGCTCGAAGGCAGTGATGTAAGACTGGAAGGCAGTGATGTAAGGCTGGAAGGCAGTGATGTAAGGCTCGAAGGTAGTGATGTAAGGCTGGAAGGTAGTGATGTAAGGCTCGAAGGAAGTGATGTAAGGCTCGAAGGCAGTGATGTAAGGCTCGAAGGTAGTGATGTAAGGCTGGAAGGTAGTGATGTAAGGCTGGAAGGTAGTGATGTAAGGCTCGAAGGAAGTGATGTAAGGCTCGAAGGCAGTGATGTAAAGCTGGAAGGTAGTGATGTAAGGCTGGAAGGTAGTGATGTAAGGCTGGAAGGTAGTGATGTAAGGCTGGAAGGTAGTGATGTAAGGCTGGAAGGTAGTGATGTAAGGCTGGAAGGTAGTGATGTAAGGCTCGAAGGTAGTGATGTAAGGCTCAAATATACTGATGTTCACTATAATAAAGAAATGGAGTGTCTGAGTTGGGCGGCGCGGCTTCATCCGAACGAACCTCTACAAAATAGACATCAAATCTAAGGTAAAAATGAAATATATTCACAATTACTTACGAATAATAAAAAACTACACAAAATATACAGTAGTTCCTGAAAGCATTCTGTATTCGTATTTGCGTTCAGTTTAGTATAACGAATGGTTTGTCAACTACTTTTTATATGCTTTAAAAATTACATCTAGCCCTAAGTTTTCATTTACAATAGTTCATACTCATGGATAGCCATCTCATGATATTGAAATAGGTGGAGTACACAGTCTCAAAAAACAGGAGTACTTTACTCAAAGCGCTTTTAAGGGACCTTACGCACGAATGTAGTATATCCTTCGAAAGAAAAAGCTGTACAGCTTCGAACTGTAGAGTTTAATGAAATGTAAAGCTTCGAAGGAAAAAACTTTCATGAAATACAGAGTTGGTAAACTCACGTGGAAATAGAGAGCTGCCTTGCCTAACGGTGAATGCGGGCCCCCAAAAGAGAGGTAGAGATAGTTCATCAAAGGAGCCATAAATTACGTCTGAGCAACGTGTGAGGAATGAACCGCCGGGACGCAAATGAGCCGGAGAATGTGCCGGACAAGCGCTTTATCAGGCATTGCTCTCTCGTACCTTGCCCGCTCACCAATTGTGCAGACATTAGCATACGCACGCACTTCTTTGCGTTATCTTCACTGCAATTAATAACGAGACCGCACGCATTGCCTGAATTCTTCTGACGTGCTCTTCCTGAACCAATTACTTATTTCTTCAATACATCAGCTCAATGAAGCCACTTGCTGCAGACTCTGATGGAGGTCTGTGCGCAGTAATGAGAGCTGGTCGTATCTTCATCCTGATTTATTGCTCTCACTGAATGCCGCTCTGCATTTTCTCACTCCAAAAAAGTCATTTAAGTCAGGGGAAAATTATTGCTTGTTTGTTGTTTTTGATACTCTCGATCGTACCGTCGGCAACTTGACCAATTTTGGAGCTGCGAGAAATGCGATTTGTGCTCCTGTAGACAGTGACCTCAGAACAATAATTCTTTATGATGTAAAGGCTGAAGCTCACGGCAGGACAACACGGATTTTTTTACTGGTAAACAAAGACATAATTGATGTAGCGTAGAGAAACATCGTAACTGCGAGGGGCAAAACTTTAATTATGTACCAAAACACACACTTATTTTTGTTGATCAGCGGACAATCTACCCGTGTGCTCGAAGTATGAAATTTTTGAGGTGTATACTTCTTCTCTGTGATTACCGAAATATTGTGCATGTTCGCTGCCATATCCAATTATCCATACTTATTAGATGAGATGGAAACATTTCAAAACGTGAATTATTGGCGAACATCTCCTTCCCTAAAGTAGCTGTGATGAACGAATGGCCAGAGCTACCGAACCTATGACGAAATATTGCGTTAACTCTCAGAAGTGCATTACAGTCCTACTTGAAAGCTGATGAATTTACTATTAGTAACTCTCGATAAATTCAAATCAAGGTTACAAGCTCCTTTCATATTCTAACAGGAAATTCGCAGTAACGATAGCATTAGATATTCACCGAGCTAAAAATACAGTACTTCGAGAGTAGTAATTCAGACCTTTAAAGCGAGGACAAACTCGAATCAATTACGATTATCCACATGGTCGTTCTTCAGTAACATTTTAGACAAAATAGTGTATTATAGAGAATAATTTATCAACTACGTTATCGCTTTCTGTATGACGATCACTTCGGATTTTAATTCTAAAAATCAACGATTCAAGCCATTCTAAATCATCTGCAAGTTTCTAATTTCAAATGTGGTTGAGAGAAACTTGATTCTCTATATTTCTTCACATACAAAAACCCTTGATTGTGTAAATCGAAACATATATACCTGTACCACCATGACACACGAGTTTTTCTTCACGAATGATTTAATTCTTATCGCTCAAACCGTGAGCAATATGTAATACTTGACCATTCAACTGCAGATCTGCAAAGCATAACCTGTGGAATCACTTACGGATCTATTCTTGACCCCTCTTCTGTTTCTTATTTCTATAGACATAGTGTGAAATCCACTTCCTTCATAAAGCTAATGCTACTTGTGGACAACAGCAGATTATCATCAAGCTTCTTTCCTTGAAAATACTATGAACATCTAAAACCAAATAAATCGGGAATTGAAAAGCGCTTCGGTCCGGCTCGTGGCAAGTAAAATTCGTTTAAACGTCATGACTTAATACGCACTATGATTAGCGATGAAAAAATCGACCCCTAACAGCTGCAAATTTCTGAGACTAAAACTGAACGAAAATTTGACCTTCAAAAATTTCACCGATCCTATACGTATGAAGCATTCAATTCCATCAAAATTTTGCGCGAAATCGTGTAGATCGTACCTAGAGGATCACTAAAAATCCTTTGCAGTGATCTGATCCATCCGGAAATTCGCTAAAACGTTAAAGCTTGGCATGGCAGACAAAAAAAAAAAACTGACCAAATGTTCACAATGCAAAAAAAGTGCTTAGAGCTATCTCCAACTTGGAATACAAAGCCCCAAAAATGACGCATTCAAGAACCTGAAAATTCCGAAACTGCCCGATTACTATCAATTTTCTCTTGAAAGTTTCATCGCAGTTAGGAAAATTTGGGGTTTGGATTTTAAATTCAAGCTCTGTCTGGCATGACTACGTGACGAGAAATAAAAAAGCCAGTCACTTGTTACACAGAAAATATTTTTTTTACAGGTACTTAATTCTGGAATTTTATACCTATTCATGTTAGCGATGCCTTCACTTATCCGGCCTTCAAATGTGGGCTGGAAACTTACACGCTCACGCATTATTAAACGAATTGGGGATAAATAGCGTTAAAATATATAACAGAAATAATGTGAGAAATCAAATGGAACATCGATTCTAAACTTCAATCTCCCCCATGAACAATAATGGGCAAGATAAACCTCTAGGTAAGAAACTACCATTTCTAAAAAAAAGAGATATCTGGTGAAGAAAAACGTAACTCAGAATATGACATTGTACTTTTTCTCAGCGTGATCTGAGTATACTTGTCTAATATGCGTGACTAGTTCAAGTTAGTAAGATAAGTATGATAAGTTATTCACTACAGCTTAGTGCAGAATTGGCGCATCTCGTAAGTAGCCAGAAAAAGCCAGGTGGCAAATATGACCCTCATTACTAATAATGTTCACCATTAGATATTAAGTATAATCGCATGTCTTACTTGTGCCAACACATTAAGTAAATCTTTCAAATTTATGGAAAATCCTCGTTTAATGAAGACAACTTCCCGAACGATCACTTGGTTATCATATGAAAACCTTATTTTTCTGCGGGAAACAAAAATATGCTGCATGTTCAGAATTTGCATTTCATTTCGGCTACAATCGTAATCATATTTGCGCAATTTTACAACTCATTGCACACTTTGCAGATCATGAACTAGTCGACTGCACTTGATAGAGTGCACTACAAAGTAGCACAAGCAGGTTAGAGCATCAAAATTTAAGAAATTTACTTAAAGCTTCGCAGTAAAACTTGTTTGTTATTGAAAGGCGGTTGGTCTTCCATGATGGCTTCACCTTCAAGGGAACAGTAGTAAGAATTGAGCTACTCTGACATGATCCTCAAAACACAATAATTTTGGCCCACTTGTGTGCGTAAACCGGTTTTTTAGTGAAATCTGGGCAAAATCAAGGTGCGTCACCTTTGACTTCACGTTCTAGTGATTGAGATTGTTAAATAATAGATTCACGTTTCATAGGGTGAAAAATTTTCAGCCACAAAATGGGTAGTCTTCAAAATTTGCGAATAGAATATAATTCACTACTGCAATTTTCATTTATTTGCCATTTTTCTTCACATTCACAGACAGTGTCAAACATTTTGTATTTTCACAGGCTAGCATGAGGAACTGAAACATTTATGAGATATAAAATTGACTTACCCTTAGTATATGATGATAGGCACACTTGTGTGTGTGTAGTATCGGTTCATGACTCACAAAACCGTGTCACAATAACTTGATTAATGAGGCATAATGATGATACTCTTCTGTGTGACAGTTCTGTGTCAAGTGGACACACAAAAGTGTGTCGGCTTTGTGACAATATTTTTCACATTAGACTTTCTCGTATCGACGCTTCTGCTTTCATTATTTCAGATTTTGAATCTTAGTAATTGCTGTGAAATTAACATATTGTCATTTTAATTTATTAAGGTAAAAGATTAGACGCGCTTCTTAAGAATGGCTCTCAGATATCTCGTCTAGCGTTCAGCACAAACGCTGATGTACACGTAATATGAGCACTGTTCACAAAACAAAACTGTTCTTCGTACGCGTCTGCAATTCAAATTCCCCAAGAAGGGACCCTGAACACAGTTCCATCAAATGGCCAGATTTTGGAGTAATTTAAGTCACCGTAGCATTACAGCTGCCAGCTTACGTTCTGTACCACTACGGTAACTTGGATTGTTTGCAAATCCGTTCCCATGATGACCAGGCCTCATGCAAGGCGGAGCTGAGCTTTGGCTCTCATTTTTATATTCTACCTCATGAATCAAAGGCGCCATCAAACTTAAGCTTCTTCTGTTACTACTAGCGCTGCCTGTTTTAACTCTCTGATCAATTTGTGTTGAACGACAATGTAGTTTTCAGTTGAGTATTTCCATCTTTTATTGCGGGGCTCAGTCCATGAAACTCAATATTCCAATCTATCCATCTCTATCATTACGGTTACTTATTTCGGAACTGATTTACATTGTTTGTACCTGCGATTGTATTTTCAAATAGCAAATGCCTTTCATCTGATCATTTTTGCCTATCGTACTCGCTTCCGGGCGCAAAGGGGTGCAGTCGAATAACAAGGTGATGTGACACAGAACTAACAACTAAACGCACCTCAAGCCGCACCAAAACTGATGCAACGTACGTATTGGCCGCTAAATTTTAATGTCTCTTGAGGATTGAGGAAGGTAAAGGTTTTTCCTTGGAATACGCTTCTAAATAATGCGAGGTGAGCGTTGCTGGTGTGAGTTTCTTTCCAGAGCAGTTCATGAAGCTACAAGTTAGGTCGTTGCCTTCTATCCCCCACCGCACGTCTGCATATAAATAGGACACTGACTGATACGAGGGCTCTCTGGAGGCACATTGCGACAAAGAAGATTCTTTTGTACTTTAGTCGAGCGTCTGCAGTGTCTTGTATGTTAGCAAAGGTAAAGTATTATTGTACATGTAGTTAAATTCTAAGGCTGAGAAAGGTAACAAAATCAGAAATTATAAAATATACTGTATTTCTAATAAACGTTTCATACATAGAATTCAAAACAACAAAATTCGTTTCT
This sequence comes from Platorchestia sp. MABIK, assembly GCA_014220935.1. Classification (NCBI taxonomy): domain Eukaryota; kingdom Metazoa; phylum Arthropoda; class Malacostraca; order Amphipoda; family Talitridae; genus Platorchestia; species Platorchestia sp. MABIK. The sequence goes on from JACJUY010003627.1 coordinate 48,779, forward strand.
GTCTCATGCTAGACGAAGTTTAAAAAAGTGAAATTTAAAATTTTTCATTAATAATTTTTTTCAGACATGCGCCATAATTGGTTGCCAACTTCATTTACTTTACATTATGATTATACACTTTTAATGCCAGGCTGAAATGGTTTCCCTTATGAAGGGCCATTTAGCAGCTGGGTATTTCAACTACATCCAGTCTTGCTTTCTCACCTGATTTTAACCTCCTAGTACGAATGCAATTCGTGGGTGGCTAACGTCATGCATGCTCCCATGAGAAAGTTAGACTGGGCAGACAATTGGGAAGTGAGAGCTCACTTTAAAGATTCTGATCAACTAACAGGCTAACTATTGGCTTAAGAGTAACATTGATGGATTGATTTTAATAAAATTGAAAATGAGTTGAAGAGCATTGATTTATTCTAAAATTTGTTAATTAAGAATTGAGTCACACGTCTCTCAAGTACACACCGCCAGACTTGAGATACGAATGCTTGAGACACCTGAAAAAAAAAATGCGATGCTGTAATCTGATACTACGACTGCTTTTATTGTAGAGTCACTTAAACAATTTTTTTTTACCCTGCAAGCAGCCATGGGGTCTGCTACCCTGATGAGTACCTGCGCATGAAGGTGTTGTAGTTATTTAGCAAGTTTCTAGACTTAGAATTCTCTAATCTGATGCTTCAGCGCTGAGTGGCGTGTCCGACTACCATTGTTACTTAAACTCATGTGTTACAACAGGCGTTAGCTATTAACTAAGTTTGGGCAAGAATTTCTTTCACTCTCGCGTCTTGATTTTGACTTCCACAACTAGAATGTAATTATAGCGAGACCTTCTACTTCTTCGCGTTTAATTGAAATCCTTCTAATATTCCGGTTCGATTTGAGAAACGACAAGCTTTCTTTTCAGAGTTGTCTAAAGACGCATTCATCATTTACATAATATAATTGTGATCTTCATCATAG
>JACJUY010003627.1:50620-74177 GCA_014220935.1 Platorchestia sp. MABIK
CACGCATTTTCTTGCTATATCATTAGGTGAGAGTTCCTATATTTTTCCTAAAACGTATGATTAACATGAAGTAGGACTTTTTTATACCATTTTCATATGGATTCTTTACAAAACAAGGTTTTCAAAAATCGTCAGAACAAAAGTGTATAGCACAGTTCATCAAACCACCGAAAACAGGGCTCAAAATTGGAGACTCTAAGTGAGATCTGCTTGGGCAACATGCAGGCTCGATCTTTCAAGCCCATTATCGCTCCAGCTGCGATTCCTTTCTTTAACACCACGTGTAAATCGAACGGTACTCAATAAAAAAATAAAATAAACACCCTGTGAACGCATATTAGGCCTCAACATGTCTTTACACGCCCCCGATGCTATTTTTGATTACTTAGGCCTAACATTACCAAAGTTGTGATGATTATACGAAGCTAAACATTTACTTCTATTCGACTCTTTCAAAACTGGCGCCGGTGTTTTGACCAGTAATGTGACGTCATTGCTATGTTGCGAAGCTCAGGGTCAGGTCTGGAGATTTAGGAGACATTGTTTATTGCGAGGTATCCCCTTTAATATCAAGAAATGACCATCGCTAATTGATCGGATGCTAGAGTTTCCAACAATGTACGCTGTCGAAGAGGTACAGAAGCACAGTAAATTCTGCGTCGACTTGGCTGCTCTATTCACCTGCTGTCTTTTAATCGAAGTCAATGCCCCCTCTATCCTCACGCTTGAGATTTTTGCAAATAAAATGCAGCTACTCTGCTGCATCGAGCGACTCTATGCTGTTGCCAGATGCCAAAATATTCAGTAACCAATGTACACCGTATTTCTTGATCACCAGCTATCATTTCTTTCGTAGCATCATTTTCCTGTCCTATTATTAAGATGCTGCATTTTTCCGGCACATTTTAATAAATTTAATCGTCTTCACTCAGCGCGATGGTCTCATGACTATCTATTCTAGTCAATTTTCCACTTCGACTCCTTTGATACGTAAGAAAAGTTTCACGTAATTGATATTTTTCATAGTTTCCCTGCCGGTGCTGAAAGCAGTTTCTCGTGAAAATCTCAATTCACGTTTTGGAAATGAAAATCATGCAGGGTCGGAAGACTTCAAAACTAGATGACCGTTGAGCATATGCGTTAATCTAGACACTTTTGGGTCAAAAGTTGTGCCATTTGTGCTGGTGTTGTCGCTGCCAAGTTCGAATGTGTTCAAATTCGTTAGAATTCACAGCTTGTCGAACAGAATAGCAGTTTCCGACATTACTGGCAAAAGCGTCGAACGACGTTCCAGTCTCCCAATGCGTACACTGGCCAAGCTGACCATTTATTACATCAGGAAGCCTATCGCTTCGAGTTTCGATTTCAACAGTGGCAACAAAACAAACAATGAGACTCGGTAGATGCTGACAAGATAACCGATGTCGAACACTGCTCCTTGCTTCAATAGATTTATAGATGCAAAACAATTTTACCAAGGCAACAAGACGTAGGTTTGGCATGATGTTGAGTTGCTTTATTCAATGCACAAAGTTCTGATATATGAAAGGCTATAAGAAAATTTTCAAAGTTTATGCTGTGTGATATGTTCGATAAACCACAATCTCATTATTTTGCTTAATCTCACCTTCTCGCGCGGTTCACTAATAATAATCATCAGCGTGTCTAAATTTCTTACAAGGATCACTGCAATGAATGCTCTGAGGAGCCTTGGTGGGTAGGACAGGAATAAAAACTACTACTATTAATAAACATCTCAGATAATCTCTCACACGGAAATGTTAACAGAAGAAGCCGACTTGGGATCACGCACTCATCTGAACATTTAACGCTTCATGTGAAATACACGTCTTGGACAATGAACTTTAATCATGACAAAAAGACTGCGGCCGTATATTGCCACTTCCTCCTCAAGGGCTGGAAGTTTTTTGTCGTTGTTGCTGAAGATGGATCGAATTGATTTGAATTTTCGTCTTTTGCTATTTTGAGGCATTCTGAAAGTTTAGTTAGATTATTACTCTAGATTAGATTATGGTACCGTAATTTGGATTATATTTTAATAGATTTAATTTTAAAACAGTTGCGAGAGGGTAACTCAAATTTGTTCTGATCCTCGTCTTGTGTGATTTTGGTACAATCAGAGTGCTCACTTCATTAGATTACTTTATGGTTGCTATTCCGAATTATAAATTTTATTGTTGCCGATCCAAAACATGCTCACAATTCCGACAAGACAGTGAGGTGAAAATCGTGTCTATTTTAAACACTTGCAAGCAACTGAAAATTGTTTGTGGCATGCGCGCTTACTGAGCAACTCTTCTTGTAGATCTGACATGAGAACAGATTTATCTATAGAATGTGTTGGGGGATAAAAATCTTTTATTAAGCAATCTTAAAAGGATGAATTAATGTGAGATTTAAGTGAGTAAATGTTGCTCAAATTTAGATATCTTCAGAATTTTATTCGAAAAAATATGGTTGTTGAAATGAATGCTGGGAAAACCAAAGCGAAAACTTGTGAGACGTACATTTACACATGAGCTTGAAAAATCACAGTGAGGTCACTGAACTAGAGGAATTAGAAGCATGAAAGCAGTCACCAAGTATGGAAACATCAAAGCCAGAACAGGCTTTCAGAATTTGACGGGGAATTTCTTTCATCTACGTCTCTGTTCTTTAGACCGGTGGCAGCTATATAGCTAAGCTCTATTATGATTCTTCATGTGCACGTTCAACGGCACTTCTGAAAGTTTGTAAAATCGTGAACTTATTTTGATTTAAAACAGCTCGGAAGTTGAACGAGATGTGTGACAATTCATCTTTTTTTGATGCAGTCGTTCGAATTGATATTTCTAAGCTTTTATAATTTTTATACACTATAGTTCTAATATTCCTATCTTGTTCGGCTTTTCAAATTGAAATATGTGTGCAGGGATGAACAGTGTTTAATTTCTCCATATTTCATAACAAATCCCCAGAGTACGTGCGTTGAGTCACGTATCATATCAGCTGATAGACTTTTACCAAAACAATTTCAGCTGTCTGATAAACTTAATCTTTTAACTAGCCTCATCCATGCATATTGGATTGGATTTCGAGTCCGGCTGACATTGACTGGATGAACTTGAAGGCCTACGTTTGGGAAAGTTCCGCTTGCTCAACCCAATTCGATGATCTCACGTCTCCGTAACGCGCGTGTATAAGAGTAAGAGAGATCGTACAAGAGTAATTCTGTGTATCTTTAATTTTTAACAACGTAACACAATGAGCGATTATTCTAAATTCCCAGCACTTCACTAAAAATAGAATTCTGATGTTGCATTGGTGGTTTTGCCAGCAAGTAATTAGATTCAAACTTTCTGGTCACGTTACTGCATTTACTGCATGTTTTACTAATGTGCTCGAATTTGAAACGTACAATATATGATCTTAGAGTGTCATTTACAATAAATGAATACTATACGAAGAGCATATCAACCTCGCTCTCTAAACTTCACCGTTAGCGATAAACTCATCGTGAGGGCATTGTTTTTTTGTCTGCTCTCCGACTCGGCATCTTCACTCCTGTAATCTGGGGCTGAGTTGTGGCGTCTTAGATTTGCCACTCGTGCCTTACTTACGTCCATCATATTATATAGATGGTGTTCGTTAGTCTCTCTAGCAATAAAATTTATAAACTGTACTTTCAGATAGATATACATATCTGTTTCCCACAATATATCGGAATGATAGAATGTTCCTCAGAGAATTACGTTCCCTCAATTTATTTGAAATTTCACGCGATTAATTTATTAAAAATCTTCCCTTGTATGGAAAAATTTGTACGGTAAATTGATATTGAGAGCAACCAATAATAAGCATCACACAAATACTTTCGGTAGAATTCTCATTAACTAAAATGATGATATAGCACCAGCAGTACAGATTCCAAAAGAAATGTTTCGCATAACCGTGGGAAGACTCAACTTCTGATCAATTATTTTCCTGCCATAAAATAGCTACATTTTTCTCATTTAAGGATCTGTCCCCACATAAAATACTGCTTTTCGTGCCCTACTTCTGTTTTTTGACTCTAGGACCCTCATCAATCTCTGACGTTTTAAATCAGTCACGTAGTGTCAGTCTTTTCCTGTTTCCAATCTTTTCCTATTAAGCTTTTGTGGCGTAACTTTAAAACACTTAAAATTAGGAATTCCTTCTGGGAAGAGAACTTCTTTATACTTTATTTCTCAGCACTTAACACTCAAGTGTTTCTTCAGCATCTATTTTATGGCCCCTTTTGTGAGCAATCGTAATGTACCTCGAGCTGTGAACTGCGTCACATTTCGCAGTTGGCTGTTGGAACGACACCAAACGTGACGCCGCGTGTGGGGAGATGGATGCTGCAGGCAGAGGTCGGGGGTGCGCGCAGCTGGAATAATAATTGCTGATGTGTCACGCACGAAGGTGGCGACGTTTGTACGTATTTTCCTCTAAAAATGGATGTTTTCATCAATATCAAATGCCAGAAGGTATACTGAAAATAACTAATTTGAACGCACCTCTGGCTCAGCAAACAAGGCAAAGTACGAGCAAAGGACAAATAATCGACGAACATGTATGTGTACCATCAAGCAGTATCGTTTTTTCAGGAAGATCATTGCTCAAAAGTACACGAAAAGTGTTCTGCGAATCCGCGACAGATTTTTATAAGAAATGCATGTGAAAACAAATAAAGCTGCCGTTTATACAAACGATTTATCAATTGATCGATATCGATATAAATCGATTTTTACATTGCATTGCGCTTTGGTATTTGTTGGAACAACGCTTTTTTTATTTTACTATATTGGTACAAACTGAGAGCAAGAAAATGAAGAACCTATCGATGTTAATATTCAGAAATAGACAAATTAGGAGCAGTACAATTTGCAAAATGCAAATTATAAAACAAACCTGTATTCCCCAAAAAATCAAATTTCAAATTGCAGTGCATCGTCTGTACCTGGAGGTCAACTTCTACATTTTTCACATTCGTCAGTGGTTGCTGAGCCAACTTTGTCCAACACTCGTGTAATTTTTCCTGTTCTACGCACACTGCTGAGTTATAACAAAGCTGCAAACCTCTTCCACAAGAGTTCAAATGTTGCTTGGGATAGGACAGTTACCTATTGCTGGGTTCTCACCGTTTAGGCTTAAGGAGGTAACCGAGTCGCAGTTCACTTCCCAGCGAGTTCGAATGTTTCTTATGAAGAATTAGTTGCCTGTTTCTATCTGTTTGCCTCAAAGGTATACTTGTTACAACAGAGATGAGCTCTTCTTACCGACCAGGTCGAACGTTACTTATGGAAGGATAGTTGATTTATTTCTGTCTATCTGCCATAAAGATTTATTCGCAACCACTGTTACCTGAGGCGCGAGGCGTGCGCTACACAGCCAGCACGGGGCAGTGACCGACTGTGCGAGCAAGCATGAGCGGCATTTCGTCGGCCATGTCCGCCGATAAGACTGCCTCATTCCTGCCTCGACCTCGGGACAGCCCGTCGCTGCACAAAAAATTCTTTCCTCGTCATTGCCTGCCGAGTAACGTCAGACAGACCTCAAATGTCCTGTGGCACGATCTTCAATATTTTATTCGTGACCTCGGAAAAGGAAGAACATAACTTGATGTCCCTCTCCCAGTGTTTTAAGCTGAAAATAAGAGATGATAGGTAAATCGGATTATTAATTGCTAACGAAAATTCCCTTATGTGATGGATCACATCACTCGAAAAGATAACTTCTAAAGAGAGTTTTTCTCTTTGAAAGCGACTGCAATATTAAATCTGCACCCAAGTTAAAGAAATGTACCGAGTCAAGACTCACTAATGCGACGACTTGCATTCCTCAAAAATATGACTTCTACTAAAATAATTAAGCCACAGAAGCAAAATTCCAAATTTGCACCTACACTGAAGGAATGCTCTGAATGGAAATAATTAAGAGTACCTTGAGAGCGTCAGAGCCGCAATGAGGGCCGGCAGAAAGCCCCAGTTAAAGTCCTGAACACTGGCAGCAAGCCAACCATTTTATTTGGGTCATGTCCTCCTGGCTCCAGACTACAGTTTCCAGGTCATGTCCTTTATGAAATTAAAACTTTGTCGATGTGAAGTGTAAATGACTACGGCCGACTCTCAGCATCACCGTAACATTTCGCGGCGAGCAGTGAAAATGTCATCCTCATGATGGCTCAAATGACTTGTGAGCCTCCTCGGGCTCTCTGAAATGGCTGCTCGTGTCCTGCTTGTGACCTGCTATCTTCCTCGGAAAATACGAAGAAAATGTCTGATTTTACAATAAAAATAATACACTTCCCTAACAGCTGCCTCGCCTTTCACTCGAAAAAATAATGTTTTTTTTATGTGAAACTTAGATCTCACAACTAAGGAGTTTTATATCAATACTTAACACGACAATTTTTAAGTAAATGCATGTTATATAGATGCAAGTGAAATAAATAAATTTAGATTAACGTTAATTTATCAACATTACAGACGTCATTTTGGCAGTACTGTACACGAGTAGCATCGCTCTCTTTGGATCGAAGATCCTAACTGGATGAGGTTCGACGAGATGGAACATGTAGATCAGTGAATTCTTAAAACAATGTGAAGGCTGTCCGGATGTTGTAATATCAATTCTATGGAGAGTTCTGGAATAATAGCGAGCCAACCAGCCGCAACCTTTTTTTGTAGTTGACCGTTACGCTTCTCAAATGACGCTGATCCTCGTACAACCATGAATTATTTGTCTTGGGATCATAAAGTTGTGTGAGCGTAACCTTCGAAGTTTTGAGGTTATAGTGACTTTAAAATCTATTGTATTTGGGAGTGGTATTCATCAAATATCACAAAGAATGGTGCCTTATACAGTTTTCAATCAGTGGAAAAGTACGGACTAGATTGGAGAGTAGAATTTGGTGTTGACGCCAAAATGAGGGCAGGATTCGAAGTTTAAGATCTCAATTACATTTTTCTTCTATGGAATGAAACGTTCAGTACGATTTCACAAACGTAAATTTAAATAATCAGATAAAAATTACTTAAGTTGATTTTGAACGGCTATTACCTGAACGATGGGAGTAAACTGATCGCGAAAGCGTTGAACAAGTAATAATAAAAGTGCACCGTATGCGGAACAGGCCAATGAACTGTTTCACATTCTTTCAAACTCGTACTCAAAATGATATTTTCGTAACTGGCATTAAGTTTGTTTCCACTTCAATGCATTTATGTATGTTAGTACATTCACACTTTTCCAGGTATACTTCGGCTTGGTGAATAAAAACGTGGCAAACTGTTTTCCCTCAGAGACACCTATGTGTGAAAAACATAGGCTGAGGTTGCGAAGTAGTTAAAGGCTCTAAAATAGAATATTTTCTAATGAATAAATGACACTAAGAGTTTAAGACACCGAAGATTATCGTCAAAGTTACTGCCCCCGAATAGCGCGCCCCTGAAATTTTATCAACGAAATCTACTACGAAAGAAAAAATTGATAAAAATCATGATTAACCTGACCAGAAACTTCAACGCGAGTGGAATACTGAGAAACATAAAGATCAGGAGGTTGACTGGCTTTTGATTATTTGTCATTACAGGACAAGCCAAAATACAGATAATATCTATGAATGTAAAATCTTTAGTTTTTTGTCCTGGCCTGCATTGGTTATTCATCCGTTTACAAAATCCTCTTTCCGTTCACAGCGGCAGTCTTCATTCATGAACGAGGTGGGCGCAGTGGCGCCCTAGATGTCAGGCAAAAATTCACATCAAAAGTGTATGTTAAGAAACAGTGAACCGCGATGACTTGAATTCAAGGCCATTCTAGAGTACAGCGTATTATTCAACTTCGTTTCGTACCTGAAAATACGAAACTTAGTCTTTGTAACAAAATTGCAAAAATTTAGGGTTGATTCCTAAAAACAGAGATAAAAATATTATCAAATAGATTAAGGTGTCTGCATTTATAGCGGCAGAGTAGGGACGAGACAGGTTGCAGCAGCAGTGTCTAGCCCGTACCTGAGAGGCGTTAATGCAGCAGACATGCAGTGCTGACCGGACTTGACTGGCGCCTTATCTCGCACTGCAGTCGCGACTGACTTTTAAAGCTCCTCCTAAAATAAGACCCATGTGTCCAAGGCAGTTATGTCCCTCTAAAAGTCATGCTAACGGGACTAAACTTTGGCACGGGTTCCAGCAGATTAGGGTAAACTTTCTGAATATTTGTGGGATATTGCGTCAAGGGAAATTGCTTGCTCTAACTCACCCCTGAGTGATTTACTGTTAAGACTTCTTCCTTAGCGGAAAAGAGTGATTCTTCGGTCTCGTGCAATTAACTCTCAAAATCTGTTTATGAATTGAACAGTGCACATGTTTTAAAAAAGTTGTATTAAATTCGTTGGCAAGCGATAAAATATGTATGCTTCCTCGAGCAAAGATAGGTAGATAGAAGTTTAATCACTTTTAAAACTCAATGGGGATGTTAGATGTCTTTATTCGGCATAAACTCTTCTAAACTTATTTCTCACCTATGTGATTTTTATTACTGTATTTGCGTGTTTTTCAGAGAGTAGCATGTGTCAAATACTTTCTTTCGCTTCCCTAATTAGTCACTATAGTTTCCTTCTCTCACTAGTTACTAGTCCTCACTTGGTTACACTTGTAGTCATCCAGCCAAACTTATCACACAATAGCCACACCTTCTGGCATAGGCATAGCTTGTAGGATAGTAACTACCGTCGAAGCCACACTTTTGATGGAACCGATTTTCGTGGAATATTTTTTTACACTCTATCAGCTGAATTTCAGGAGTATGTTGGTTGCACTATAAGGTAACAACGCAGATGTCTTTACACTTTATGAGCCCGTGAAAACTAATTGACTAATTGAAACCATCTTTGTAAGCCCCTTTAGATTTATCATTCAAATGACAGAAAATTGCCTGTGAGTTTCCATTCGTAGACGTGACTAATTTAACACATTCGAAAGAGTACACGTTCGAAAGAGTGAAGTTAAGTAGCAGAACGTCAGAGCGTTTGACTCCAACTCTCAGACTTCTCTCAACTCTGGTAGACTTTGCAATGCCTTTTTTAGTGCAAGCGAATGTCTTTGCATGGACCAGACGCGAGCGTCTGAATGAATGAAAATAATGAGCAAGACCTCTAGCGGATAAAGATGACAACAGAATGTTGCCAATAAAATTTATGTATAAAAAACAGAACATTTTTGAAGGAGTTGTTTTCGCTCAGTTGGTATGTTGCTACCAGGTGTATGAGGTGGCTTAGCTTCAGGGGCGACTGTAAAAAGCTGGCAAATGCAGGGAGAAGTTAGATGGTGCGCGGGAAGTTTAGAGCTCTGGCCATGCCCGTGTTAAGACTTTTGAAGAGAGCGATGGAGCAGACCAGAGGGAGATTTTGCGACGACAGGACGACGGTGTTAATGAGTGACTCTCAACTACAGAGAGCCTGTAACATGGTAGACCATGGCCTGTAACTACACATGTAGGTCTCAGCCAGAAACAGTTGATCGAGGTCCAGACACGCCATTTGTCCTCCTATTCGCGTAGGGAGGCACCTCTTCGCTGTGTTTTTGGTGAATGCGACCATGCAGCGCACCCCAACTTACTTCTTAGCCCATCATCAGGAGGATGTCGCAGAATCTGGCAAAGTAAGATGGAAGACGCTCTAGAACAGGGGTACCCAACCTGGGGTGCTCGCATCCCCTGGAGATGCCAGCAGGTGCGAGAAAGTCCGGGTAAATAATAGGATGTTGGCTACATGTTGGCATTTTTATTTCAAGAGGTGCGAGGGGTGAAATTTCTTTTGGGGTGCAGGGCGAAATGAGGTTAGGAACCCCAGCTCTAGAGGCTTAAACAGAAATCATGCGCTTTACCACGGGTCTGTCAAGCAATAAACATAAAATATTTAACATCTACTTACAGCAGACAATATTTCGTCCGTTTGTACGGACAACGTACTGAACGCGTCAACTGAAATCTCATGAAGCACATGAAATTTTAATTATTCATCGAAAGCCAAACTAGCTTTGAAAAAAGCCCATGAGAGCAATCGTTACTAAAGCCTCTGTGCAAAATAATGGAATAGTGCAGGAATGGGAACCTTAGGCGTCAAAGAAATTACTTGTCTTGTTGTCTTTAGGGTGACAATCGTTGAATCAAATTGGTTGGGCCATATAGGGTACGAATACGTATGGTGCAAATATAGAAAATTCCTGCCTCAGGTTCCTGAAAACAATTTATTACTGAGAAAGTATGGCAACCGCCTCTCATGCAAACGCGCGCTGATACGAGTTAGACACCATGCGTCTCTTGCTGGCTGGGAGGTTGAGGATAATCAAATCTAAATAAGACTAAAATTAGAAGATCGATGAGTTAGTCTGCACACTTGCAAGATTTTAACGATATTAAAATTTTATGCTTTTTTCATGAAGAGAACGCTTGTCTGCTGGTCGTCCGGTTTTGATCAAATACATTCGTATTATGATAAGAGCATGTAAAGTTTTTCATATTTTCTAACAAATTCGATCAGTTGAAGACAAATTCCCGTTGTGTCTTGTAGTATATACCGCTAGACATAGCTGTTGTCAGTCCTCGAAAGAATGAGGTATTGTTTTCGGAGACTCAGAAATGTCTGAACTGGCGGGCAGTTGGATTTAAGAAAATTATAATGCGTAGTTATAACGACGTGAAACAAATAAAGTAATTGCAGTAGATTGAAACCTTAAGGAACTCCTCTCTGGGAAGTATTCCTCCACATTATAAAACTAAGTTGTTGCTTTAAGCAGCACAGAATTCAAGAGTTCTGGAGTCAACTTTCAACTGAATAATCCTTTCAATGCTTTGTGCTTAGTGCAAGAATTTTAATCAAGCACTGCTCAACCATTAGGAGAGAATTCTTTTGAAAGTAGATGTTATCTTGAATTTAATCAGAAATGAAACTTAGAATCAATTGTTCCTCCTAATTATTCTCCTCAGTGACTCACAGGTTAAGTGCTCATGCGCGATGTTTTTGGAGGCGTGATAGGAATTATATGGGCCTTCACGAATTTTTTTCTCAGAAGCTCATGAATGGACGTTATACTTCACGGGTCCGAGCGAAAGAGGCCAAGGTTCAGAAATAAAGTCGGCATGCACCAAGTCTCGATCATCAGTGGTATTGATTTCCGATAAGAAATGGCTTCAACTGGCTCATGTCAGCTGTAGGTCACTGACGGAGCAGCTGCATAAGTGTCCTTCTTCGATTCGAAATTTCTTGATTAGCCTCCCCACTGCGTGGCACAGCTGGATTTGCTCTTATAGAATTCTGCTGGAAACTTCATTTCCTACATCCATTTCACGTGAGAACATTTAACACAATATCTAGTCGCAGTGTTCAGAAATAATCATTATCAAGGCCTACATTTCGGTACACATGGAAGCGTTGCAAGAAGAAATTGAATTAGTGTACATGGTATGTTTTACAGACGACGGGAAGGGAGTGACTGCAATGCGCTTTGAGGCCTTGTACGAGACATGAAAATGAAGATAGAAATATTCGATATGTTATACGACTGAGGATTCCAAGGCTTTCATTTGACTGTCAATTTATATTGGATTCATCTTAGTCAATTTCAATTACTGAATTCGCTTTGTGATCCATGGGAACATATTACGGTAGTCGTAAAAGATGGTTTACCAGCCTAAAATTTTTGAAGCTATAAAACAGGTGCATAAATCTCTGCAAAGAAAGCGTCAAAAATCTAGTCTAGTCACCTCATTCATTTCCCAGTAGCTTTGCTCCATCTTCTTCAATGAGCGAGTGCTGATGTCCTCCTGCTCAGCGCCAGGAGTTTGGCAGGAGCAATTATTTTAAACTTTCCTATCTCGATACAGGTATCTGATAGGTACCGGTATTATGATTCAGTGCTCAATCCGGAACTCACTTTATTTCTTTACTTGACCACTTTATTTCGAAGTAACATTCTGGAAATTTGGCATGTACATAAGTATTAATTATAACAGGTAGATCTGACGTTTGCCCGTATACATCGATCGTACTTCAAAATTACCAGGACCTGTTATGAGGGTACACTGCTTAGTCACAAGAAATTTATTGTAGGAGCTCAATTTTCAGTAAATGTAAGATTGCGGTAAGTTTTCAACACTTAGCATCCAGAAATTTATTAAATGAATCCTATGCTGAATAATCAATGATTTATCATCAATTTGGATACAATGCTTACCAGCCGAAAAAGTTAAAGTTGGAAATTATAGAGTGCTCGTTTTTCAAATTTACTCCGTAGAATGCGTTCATGTAATAACATATTTGAAGTACATTTATCGGGTCATAAACCCCAGATAAATGAAACATATTGTATGAAGCACTTTTATCGGCCAGAAGTCAGGATTATCATTAACATGACACATTTGTCCGAAGTGATCATTACAGTTTTCATTGCTTTAAGTGATAGGGGTGTTGCTATAATTAACTTGACCGATTTGACGGGAGAGAACAAATCTATCATGACCAGGGGTTCCCAACCTTTTTTCCGCCTCGCACCGATGAAGAATTTTGATTCGAACCCCACAACCCCTGAAATAAAAATGCTAACACATGTATTGCCAACATCCTATTATTTACCTGAACTTTTCTCGCACCCCCTAGAACATCGTCTAGCACCCCCAGATGGTTCGGTCCCAGGTTGGGAACTCCTGGTCTGGAAAAATCTGAGTGGCCCCATCAGAAAATAATCGATCTGACCGCTTTGAGCAGTGCATTTTTTGCTGGCCCTTCCTCAAGACATCGAGAATGCTCGAACACTGCCAGGAGTGTTGCAGGATTTAAAATTCAGGAGACGAAATATTTACGAAGAAACACACGGTATACTCGGCAAACTTATCGAATTTCCTCTCCACAAACTGAAGTGATCCCAACAATGATTCAGATATCAGAAGGTTACTATTGTGGTCAATATGAGGGGAAAGGAGGAGGCAACGACGGAAAATATTTGGTGTTTTACTGAAATGGTGGGGTGTTTTCGTCTCTTTACTCCTACTTGAAATAGATCTGACACTGGGGTAAATGATTAGTATTTATGCATCAACATACATATATTTGGGAGTTCATAGGGGGTACAGGGTATTGGTTTCGGGAGGTGGAACACGAGGTTCCGCGAGATGAAATCCAGATAAAATGCAGGTGGAACACAGGTGAAACCCAGGCAATGTTCGGCGTAAGACACGAATAAGAATGCTTTTACGGGAGGAAGCTGCGGTTGAGTAGGCTGAAAAGTGTCGTTGGGACGCCTTGTACAAGAATAAAGGATCGGATGTGGGTTTTAACTAGATGTCGGGCATAAATAAATGTGAGGCGCAACCAAACGTAGGGGCATAACCGGATGTGGGGCATTACTGGATGTGGGGCATTACTGGATGTGGGGCATTACTGGATGTGGGACATAACCGGATGTGGGGCATTACTGGATGTGGGGCATAACCGGATGTGGGGCATTACTGGATGTGGGGCATTACCGGACGTAGGGGCAACACATCGTCCGATGAACGAGAGGAATTTTGAATTTTTAGGTTATTTATTTATCAGGAAGAAGGTAAGCTTTATTTCTGGGCACCACATTTATACTGTCAATTTTTTCACACGAGAATCTGCTCTTCCTTTTTAACGTCTTAAAAAACTGCACGGGCGAAAAAATACATGAAGGGACGCTTTGGTTACACAAGCACTTGCATAGATTCATTTACATGAAATATATATATGGCGTGATTAGAATTAATAATTTAAGTTAGCGGTTCTGCACAGTGGAAATTTAAAATACAATATAGACCAACTTAAGAAATAATTTTTTCTTAAAGTTACTTGTTTATGAATTTAAACGTTAATAGAAGATGGAATTTTAGAACTCTTGTTATTAATCTCTCTGTGGCCTTCTTTATGCCTGTATACAAGATGTTAGAAATAAGCACGCCTCGCCACAGCGTTTGTTGTGAGAGCAAACTCCTTCAGAACACAGGAATATAAAATCAATTTCAAAGAATGATCAGTCCAGTAAAGAAACTATACATTTTATACAAAACGTCTTGTACTCTGGAACCTTGTTGTAATTACTAAATGCTTCGAATTTTACACATCTACATAAATTTCAACATGTGGAAGGCACATTTGAATTAGTTGCTCCTAACATCCAAGTTTTTTAAAAAACATTTTTTGTTGAAAACTTTTGATGTGTAACTATAAAATTTAAAAAAAATTACAAATAAAATAATTTAGTAGCAGATATGGATAATGTTAATTGTGACGCTCTGCGTAACCTGTATAAAAAATCAGAAAACTACTATTTCTTATTTAGCTTGAAGCTCAGCTGTGAGGGAAAATATGGCGCATTTTAAAATTTAAATCATAAATACTGCCCTGTCTCCGGCGTAACCCAACGAAAGAAGTGCAGTCCTGTGATAGTGTCCGAAAAATCTATAGCTAAGCAGTCATTTCTACCTTGTAAATGACACTGTAGTTATATTTATCTTAAATAGTATGAATCAATAGTACAATGTTTGCACGAAACCTGCTCTTGAGCCACCGCTAAATGTTGTAGAACTCGTACGGTCAGAACTCTCCTGAAATATCAGGAATTGTAGATGAAAATCTTCCTTTCGCATTTTGTGGAACTAAGCTCTCGAACCCCATTTCGAACTCTAGAAAATTCGAAAAAAATTCTTACCAGAAGAACCTTGAAAATGTGGTATAGGGCCCTGTACTACACATTCGTGCACAACGGAGTAGAAAATGGCAAGACGACAAGCGTGAACCAAATACTATTTTCATTCAGAATTTGTTGAAGTCATTTCAGCGATAAATAACTTGGAATATATGTCCCAGCAATGATACGTTCAAACATAAAAAGCTTCAGCTTTTTGAACTTCATAAAAATATCTTTACCAATTTCTTGCAAAAAATTTTGAATGATGAACATGACAGAGATTGTAAATATTGGTTCAAACTCACTACTACAATCAATTGACCCGAAACCGAAAAACGAAAATTCATCCTCCCACACTCTTCTACACCAGGTCTAAATGTAATTTACAAAAATTCGAATTAGAACATAGATATTTATACCTTCATAAGTTAGTGAGGAAACTCCACGTGAATCAATTAAGAAGAATTTTTATATCATTTCTTATCTGTGTATTTTAATTTAGCCGTTGACATGTAACTTTTTCCTGTATGAGGTGATGGAAAATGATAGGCCAACTATTGTGAGATAAAACTAACCATGGGCCTGACGTGGAATATGCTTTCCCGCTTGATATGCTCACAAAACATTGCTAATTTAGTAATTGTTTTCAATTCTCTCAAGTAAATTCGTTATTTGATCAGTTAAGAACAGGTTTAGGGTGAGTGTTCTAGGGCAAAAATGTTGTACGTATAAAGTAAAATTAGGGCTTCCTTAGCATGCCGTAAAAGTTATCCGACTTATTTGAGCACATCAGTTACTGTACTGGACACTGCCTGTTTAAAGTCTCAATAGCGATATCGCAGAAGCATCGCTTGTGAATTATAAATTTCTTAATTTAACAGTTTAATTTGCCCTTTAAAGAGCACATTGCTTTAGAGCAATTGTCAAATTGAATTGAAAATAAATGATAAGAAATATTGAATTTGGGATAGGATTATGTTTTTGCTTCACATAAAATTACACCTTACAAAAACAGACATTTGACAAACACCGTAAGATAATGGCCGTTTCAAATTTATCTGCCTCGCCTGTACTCTAATCTCACCAGACTGGGAACAGTCACAATCCAGGCCGCGCTTCACGCACTATTCCTATTATATCCAACCAAATATTTTTTGCGGATTAACGTCATTAATTTTTTCGATTAAATTCGATTAATCACAACGTCACCTTTAGAATGAGAAGCTCTAGTCCTTTTCATAGTTCTAGAATGTTGAGCCTCTGGTAAAGCAGTAATTTTTCATTGAGATTTACTAGTTATAATTCAATGTTAATGGAATTTAGTACGAGCGTGTTCTATACATCACCCGTAAACTCATTTCATTATCCAAATTTCAAAATTATACAACTAATGAATTCATGTATAACTAAAGTAAGCATGGCAGAGGTTAGGCATAAATAGCATTGATTTTTTTGAATGGAGAATGACTCACCTTGTGCACAGATTCCACGTTCCCTTAATTCCATTCTAAATGATGTAATCCTCCTTCCTCATTTGGAAACCACTTTCTTGTAGTTGGGGAGGCTGAAACCAACTTATAATCTAATTTCTTCGTAAGAACACTGCCCAGTTGTATAATACCGTTGCTAAAATTCAAAATATATTTAACCTTAACAATTTCTGACAATGCGTTTGAGCTTTGAGTTCACGAAACTTCACATTAGGAAGATATTTTTCTAATTTAGTGGTCTCTTGAGTAAGTTTACTGAGTTTATACTTCTAACTGATTTGGGATGAGGGATTTACCGGAAAGTATATCGAAAGCGCTAGAGAATAAGAGTGAACTTATTATCGTTTGCCTCTGCAAACGTTTCTCAAGTACATCACGAAACAGGTTCGCGATAAGTGATTTCTATCACCGATTCCGCTGTCTTTCGTTGTTCGTACTGGCCCTGGTTGTTTATTTCTTTACCATCAGGTTAGGTCTGCTATTTTTTGTTCGTTTCAGGAAAATTAGTATTTCCATAGAAAACGGATAATACTCTCCGCCTAGATTGCTGAATTGATCTTTTTTTCTATTGGAGCTCCTCAAGTCTCGACTTCTTAATTAAAATTTAACCTTTGAAGACCGCTTATCATACGGTAACCTCGCAAGAATGTTAGAAAATGAGTTGTTTTAATAAAAGTCAAATTTCATTTGAAAAATATCCAAACCTTCAAAACTGAGAATTTTTGCCAGAAAAAACGCCAATATGGCAACAATGATCTTTCTCCCGATTATGGCCGATACGTCGAGGTTTAAAAAGGTCTACCCCAGCTCATGTCGTCAATAACCGGAGTGACACATTAGTAAAAAGGTCGTTCACGCAGTCGGCTCGAAGTCTTGTTCTGTAGTGCGGCTGTGGAAGAGCTCAGGGGATAGTTTGTTCCGAATTCTTCGTGCTTTTTAAAGGTGAGTGTAGAACTCAGCACATAGTTAAAAAAACTTTTGAAGCGTCCAGTTTTACATGTGTTGAAGAAGTGAATTTTTCTATGATTTGAGATGAGGGTTTTCATGAATCTAATTGTTCTGATGATTATTTCGTCATCAGAACAATCTGATGATTATTTCGTAACGTACATATTTAACTCGTATTTATTGTTATATTATTGCTTCAGACATTCTACGGCAGCATTAAAAGTGTTTCATCTAAGTCGACATAAGGCAAATAATAATATCGCACCATTACAGATATTGGGTCGGCCAAAAAGTTCGTTCGTTTTTTAATGTCATATTTCCGACCATCTGAAAATCGTTTTATGTTCTTATTCTCTAAATCCTATACTCGGTACGACAAGCATGTTTACGTCAGTGCGCTTCCAAGTAGAGATGTTCTGACATTTGTGCTTGCATTCGAGCCTATGAAACGGGGGACCTTAAGTAGAGCACTGCCGATGATTTTTTACTTCAGAAAGGAAAGGAAACAGCAGTTACTGATCCAAATAAATGCCCTGTGTATTGGTCGTTTCTGTTGTTTTCCAATTTTAAAGAAAAGTATTCAATATCAATAGTGTTCCGCTTGGTTCACCATTTCAAGGGCTCGATGTAAGCAAAAATGTCAGAACTTCTTTACTTGGAGGCGTACTCGTATTACACACTCACGTGCGCCTGCTCGCTGCACCGAATACCGGATTCCGAGAATGAGAATAAAATATTTTAGGAGGTCGGTAGGATGACATACTAAAAGCGAATAAACTGATAGACCAACTCAGTATTTCACTTCCACCTATCTACCTTTACTATTATTTAATCATAAGGTCTCAGAATCGGCTTCTATAAACCACGTTCGTTCAAGGTGCGCTGTCCGATGAATTACATGTTTTTTAATTTTAGCTGATAGATTCATTTTTCCACATTGAATGCTTCGGTTTCAACAGAAGTTTAAAATTCAATTAAAATAAAAGTCAATCTTATTTCCAAATTCTGAATATGAATGACAAGCGCTAAATAAGTCGCCCTCTCATTGGGCTATGACTGAGCATACAGGAAAATTGGGTTGGGATCCACCGATGAACCAACGTGGAATTCGCATCAGAGACCACCACTGGGTCGCCACGCAGTCAACGTGTTCAGATCTGCGCATGCGCCGCCCAAAGGTGTCGTGTATCAGGGGCTCGGTTTTCAAAAATTTGAGTCTTCGTAGCACTGCAGTTGACTGTCCAATTTCTTTTAAGTAGACTGTAATGAACTTACGTTGTTAGCTGTGTCTCTAAGATAGCGTTAATTTTTTGAAAATCCGCTACTTACACGAGAGTAGCTGGAGTTATTTTTACATTGACATTAGTTCCAAGAGTCGCGGAGCTGCTCGTCTCTACTTAGGTCTGAGATCTGATAAAACCGGCTCTTTGCTTTAAACTGATGTTTTCGTTTACTACAATTTCGTCTAACGAACAAAAGAGACGAAAGGACAGTCCAATCTTCTATCTTGTGCTGGCCTTCAGGCTTAAATGTCATCTTTTCTATAATCATGAGCGCGTTAAAATTTCTGATACGTTCGTTTAACGTTTACCTTAGGTTATTTACTGCATGAATCATGAATTAACTGTCACTACCAAGCCCTTGTCCTTGAAAGGGATTTCTTCACTCATATTTGCTATATACACACTTGAATTCTTTTTCATACGACAGTGTGATTCTGATCAGTAAAAGGACACAATTCCTTATACTCAACTAAATTAGACTCATCACCTGAAAGATTAAGTCTTGAAAATTGACCTAAATGTCCATGAATTTCCTTTCATATGCATTTTAGAATAATAATTTCCATGCTCAAATTGTAAGACCAATGAAACACTAAACTAATGGTTGAAGTAAATTCAATTTGAGAAACATACACAACTGTATGAAAATTTGATCTCAGTCGTGATAGTGTGGAAGAAAAGGCAAACGTGCATTGGAATGTGTGTGCGACTGGCGGTACCGACTCCAAAATGCGTGACCACCACACGTGGGCGCTCAGCCAGTGCTTCCATTGGGGCTCCGGCGGTCGGAAGCTATTTACTTACCCATGGTACAAAAACAAGATTAATGATCCTTGGAGAAGCATCATGCTGACATGTTGTTAGATTAGCAGGAGAATTTCCATTTGAAAAATGATGTGTCAAGTTTTTTGAGGAGGTGGTTTCATTTTCTATGTGTAGTTTTCTATGTACTCGTGTACTGACCTCCGTAACGAACTCATACAGATGCTCGTGACCCACGTGGTGTGAATAACATTAAACTCTCACTTCCATCGCTTATGTTTTTTTAAAACTGTTATTAAAAATGAATTTATTTCGACATTGAGATGTTCGATGATGTGCTCCAGGTTAACACTGTAGAATTATTGGTGGAAATTAATATTTCTATACTCTTAATACAATATTACTTTCTTTACAATGTCAGCTAATCCTGAAATAAAAGCTTTATCCTTTCAGCAATAATCGCTCTTAACATCATAAAGTTTTCATAAACAAAAATAAAATTAAGCATGTGTGAAAGCAATCGTGAGTAAAATGCAGTAACAAGTTTCGGGTGGAGAAGAGTACGATTTTTGGTCATTTAGATAGTTTATTCTAAATAGGCAATAGAATTCTAACGTTGTTCACTGATCGTACTTAAAAGTGATACTAGAATCAATTCCACTCCTGGCCACCATGCGATTAGTGATCAAGTTTTTAAAAGTTTTCTACATGAATTTTGAAGAAAATTTCTCCCCACAATCAGCATGTGTCGTCCTGAAAGTGCGACGTTAACCGGTACATTGTAAGCAGTTCTTACTTGAAAAGTTCAAGAAACACACAGGCAAATGTCCTTCGTTCTTGGGTTATACATTTAAATTTTCATTGTAGTTTCAGCTCTTCAAAACGATTTTGGCCAGGACAAATGAGACTCCAACTCCAGACTGCTAGTAGACGAATTAGAGTATGCAAGATAAAAAGAATAAAAGAATGCAAGAATTAGAGTATGAAACATATTTGTTCAAACGTAAAATTTTCTCGTGGAATGGTTGAAATTCAATTTGAGAAAAAATTAATCAGTAGCGTAAATTCGAACTATAAATAATGTCGAGAACTTCAAGGTGAGTGATTTGGTTTTATTGATCATCAATTATTGGTTCGTCATTCGAGAAATGTTAGAAAAAATCAGGTGATGCAGTCAGTACTCGTAAGTGTATGACAGCGTCGAGATGATAATAATAATCACTGGTTTACAAAGGAATTGAGGCAAGCACAAAAATATCCGTTTATGCCTAATTTTGGGGTGCTGAATTCAAATTTTGAATCCGTTTTTACTCATCACCCCTAATTTTTTTTAGATATGCATAGTGTGCATTTGTGCATATACTGCGCACAAAGGCGTATATGCATTCAGAGTTAATTCTAATATTGTGAGACTTATGTTTTTTTTTTAATTATGCACTAAATGTAAGTAATAGCATTACATTATATACATATCATTATATATCAAGACGGATTTCGGCAGTTCGGGCAGCAGACTAGGACTAGACTAGCTTCTAGACTGGGGGTCTAGAAGCACTTTTGTTCCGAACACACAGCGTCAAGAGGAATCCTCTGGTGGACATGAATAAGGTGTTTTTTCCTCTTCACATCAAGCACAATTTGATGAAGAATTTCGTGAAGGCGTTGGACAAAAATGGTGCTGCCTTGCAACACTTGTCTACTGTGTTCTCAGGTCTTAGTGCTGCTAAGCTCAAAGAGGACATCTTTGTCGGAACCCTGATCCGAGAAGTGCTGAAGGATACTGATTTTGAGGAGGTTCTTAACTTAAAGGAACTTAGAGCATTGGAAGCATTCAAGTCAGTCTGTAGTGGCTTCCTTGGTAACACGCGCGCACCAGATTACCAAGCCTGTTTTGAAAAGTTGCAAAAGTCTCACGAGGAAATGGGGAGGAATGTCACTCAAAATTCATTTTCTCCATTCCCACCTCAACTTCCCGCCAAACCTCGGGGCAGTGAGTGATGAGCAGAGAAAGATTCTACCAAGACAGTATGAAGATGGAGAGCAACTATCAAGACAAATGGGACCCCGGCATGATGGGAGACTTCTCCTGGATTCTCTTGCGTGACATCCTGGAGGCAAAGTACACCAGATCTTCAATGAAAACACACTTTTGACTCTCTGTGGTACTACGAATTGTGTAATTGTGTCATCCATGTATACTGATTCAATCAGTGTTCTAAATCTATCCTGTTTTATCTGTTATGCTTCTGCAACTCTTGAAATATGCGCATATATTCTCTGTTTATACTGAAATGAGACTGTTTAAAAGTCAAAAAGTTAGAGGTGACAGAGAAAAACTATTTATAAATTTGAATTCAGCACACCCAAATTAGCAAAAATCACCTATCCCCATTCATGTCTCAGACCAAAATTTGTTTTGTAAACCATTGTAATATTGGAAAAGTGTGGAGATGAGCTCCAGAAGGAGCATGATGCATGTAGGCAGGGATTACAGTTTATAGATTTGGTATTCGCATAACGATAGTTTGGTAGCCAATGTGTAGAAATGGCAACTATGGATTTTGAGACTCCATGAATTAAGCTGGTGAGTTACGAACGAGTTGCTGAAGTTGTACCGTTGACTAATTGTAATTTTAAGACGTGATGCTGAATGTGTTGCAAACTTCAAATGGAACAGCAAAACGCGCTTCGGATCAAGACGTGAGATCAGTACCACTTTGTAACATTTAAGCCCCAAAAAGAGGAGTGAATGCAATTATTATTTTCACAAAATATGCGGCTGTCAGACAATGAATTGCGAGCGTTTCTTAAATATATCTGTATCTAATTTTGTGTGGAAGAAAAATTTATTTTCGAACATGGTGTCGCGAAGAAATTTCACGCGTTGTAAGAAATAAGCTGAGAAATCTTAATATTCTTGAGCAGTGTTGGTTACCATTCGTTTGCTTACGAGGATGTTTTAAGCTGATGATGGAGGATTAAATCACACATGAGTATGGTTTCACCTAACTACATTTTGCAGTGCAACACGCCAATATTTCATACTTTCCCCTCAGAACATAAAATCAAAGATGACCGATGACAGCATCATCATCCGGTGCGGCGACCTGCTGCGCCAGATCAGCCGCCAGCTCCTCATCCAACACTCTGGATGCTTCCGCACGCTCCTCCAGGGGGCGTGGGCTGACAGTGACCAGTCCGAGCACACCTTGCACCCTCAGGTATGGTCGCGTCCTCCGTCTGCTCCTGCATCACACTACACTTGATCCTCGAGTCATGTTTTTTCTTGTGCGAATTTAAACCTGCACGGATACCGAATTAGTTCCTGTAACTCTTGTATAACACAGTGCTTTATTCGTGTTATATTTTACCCATTTTTGTATGCATAAGTTGACACTAGCGAGGATCGACCTAAAAAGATTTTCTGGCCAGCTAATCGTATGAGAAAAATATGGTAGTGGAAAATCTTGGTGTGAATGTGGTTTGTCCTCATCGAGTTTTAACTCTCTCATTGGCGGCAGAATACAGTGAGCTACATAGGATATATATTGGTTCACACAATGTATTAAATATTGTATTCTTTATGATATATAACTAATGATCTGACATCCAAATGATCTTGCAGCTTCTGTGTTAAATTTTTCCCCTCATATCTAGAGTAGAAGTAAAAGTCAAAATTTAATTCAAAATAAAAATGAAAGAGCAAGATAAGCTACTTTAATCATTTCATTATTTAAGGTACATATTCGAATAAAACCTAATTTCAAACGTTTCGGCCACAGGCCATCATCAGCGATAAGAATTCTGAAAAGTACAAAGTAAAAGGTAAAGATGAATTATTTTACAATGACAAATCTAAAAACAAGCTATAAAATTACGTTAATTGCAATTATCTATTTACTATGGCTAAAGGAAATGAACTGAGAGTGTTGTTTAAACCCGGCTTAAGTTTAAAAATGTACATGGACTCTAAAATGCGCATATCTGTCTGAAACTGTGGTTTTGTTAAGAATGAAGATTGATTGATGGAAATTGCATTATCGCACTCGTCAGAGTGCTCTCGAACAGCGGAAAATGGGGAATTTGATAAAATTGACCCTGTTCTAAAGCTCCTACCAGAATGCTCACAAACTCGAGTGCGAAGAGTACGGGATGTACATCCAATGTACCATGATGCACAACGTGCACAACTAAACTTATAAACAAGAGTAGCTTGCATTCCGGCAGGAAGCTTATCTTTATCATTAAAAAACGACGATATTCTAAAGTTGTTCACCAATACAGTTTTAAAATTCACATCAGAAAAATACTTTGAAAACACACCAGCCAATATTCTTGAGAAGTG
>JACJUY010003628.1:0-38165 GCA_014220935.1 Platorchestia sp. MABIK
CTCTCACACACGGCTCTCACACACGGCTCTCACACACGGCTCTCACACACGGCTCTCACACACGGCTCTCACACACGGCTCTCACACACGGCTCTCACGCACGGCTCTCACACACGGTTTAAACGTCTTAAGACACTCAAATATCTATCAAAAAAGTAGATCTTTCCTGTACGTAGACTTGTAGTCATTTCATTTGAGAAAGCTAACTAGAAACATTACACAGCATTTCAACTCAAATTATTGCAATAAACGCTTAAATTGTTCATCACTTTAGGAAAGAATAGCATAAATGTGAAACTCCTTGAAGCAAATTGTCGAAATCATGAAGAAAATTGGCTTTTGAATTAAGCAAAATTTCACATCGCAGTTTTCACAGAGCCTCAAAGTAACAGAAGCTAGCCGAAGAGAACAACATATACAGAAGCATCCTGACGCCACCATTGCGCAATTACAGCATCTATGTAGTCAGCAGAGCACAAAATTGAGCAAAATAACTAGACGAGCAAACAAAACTGAGCAGGCCTCTAACTGAGTAACTAAACACGCCTCTAAATCCCTCAACTAATATCCTAACTGAACACTGCAGCCGAACAATAGATACCACATGCGCTAATGCGTCCGAAGAGATAAAACAAGAGGCGTCACGCCTGCAAGTGAGGTTACCATCTGTGCCAATGAAGATGGTCGTGGTACTTCATTGTCACCGTTCTACAAGAGTCGTTCGATGATTTATTCAATTAAATCCAACTGCTTCGAAAAAGAAGAAGGATTTCAAACACAGCAACGATTCATCTCTGTCCTGTTTGTTGCCACCGATATGTCTAAATTCCTAAAGGTTATGGTTGGATTGTGTGCATCAGTGGTCATATTTCTAATATAATAAATAATTAATGAATTTCAAATTTTCATTCACATTTTTTGTTCATATCCGAATGTGGCACTTCAGATGAAACTCAACTCCTCATCTCAATTTGTATTATTTTCTCGTTTAATTCCTTCGAGGATTATTGCCTTTAGAAATACCGTACTGTTGGCTTGAACCGTCTTCCAAGCCGTCCTGTTGGTTTTCCACTGAACGATTGGTTCACAGATCTTCATTCTGTGTTTGGTTACTTTTTCAAAATGAATGGTATCGCGTCTGAAGAATAACATGTTAAAAATCTACAACCTCAAGTATGAGGCTGGGCAGTATCCAGGGCACTAAAGAGACATTATTAGGGCAAGAAACGCTTGTACAGCTCACAAGCGCGGCCTACATCACAACAGGCGCCGCAGGAAGCGACTCGCCCGTTTAGGGCACAGCGGTTGTAAAAATATTCCTGGAGCTGCGGTTTTTTCATTTAAACTTTTTTAGACCTTGGAACGGCGATTCATTTTTCTTCTAACATGACAGCGCAACTATATATCTGAAATTTCTTATGGAAACTTCCAATGCGATTTTGACTTGTACGCAGACTGGTTGTGAGCATTTACCAACATCATGATGATGTCTCGGTTAGATAAATTTTGAGCACATTCCTAATTTTTCAAGATGAATGAATAATGATAAAATACAGTAACTCTGAGAACAGTAGAGATGAAGAAAGTTCTTATGTGGAGAAAATAAGTTTTGCAAACAATGGCTTCCTGCAATATAATCGACGTCTCTCAGTACAAATTAACGCTCCTTTGGTACAGAATGTGAAAAACAACAATTTAATTCGTCTATCCTGTGGCTGTTCGTGCCCCAACTAGTCAGGTGTTAAACATTAGAAGCTCTGACCTTAAGCTCTGAAACATTAGAAGCCCTGATACGAAATTGACCTTTAAAGTAAATTATTTCTAGCGGAGCTTCTACTCGTCGCTAAAAACTTGGAAGCAAAAAACGTAGGAACTACTCCCAGCTCAATAAAAATTACTTTTTGTGGATATACAAGCCCCCATCAAATCCCACTCATCTTTTCTATGCTCTCGCTCACTACGAGACTTTTTACCAACAATCCCCTTAGAAAAATTGCTAGCATTGAATTCCCCACGTAGATCATTAGGAGCAACGATGGCACGCATGCTATCGTCCCTCACCACCCCCTGCACCCCAGAAGTAGAGCCCAAAAAGCCTGAGTTTCGCAGCCCCGCCTGTAAAGATAGACCGACCGGGCCAGCAAAGGTCAGGGCCGGCAGGGCTGGTATCGGCGCCAGACCTACGCCACCATTATTGGTTGTGCCACTACACTATTGGTAGGGCTGGTGGCTGCACAACCACACTATTGGCAGGGCTGGTGGCTGCACCACCACACTATTACCAGGGCTGGTGGCTGCACCACCACACTATTACCAGGGCTGGTGGCTGCACCACCACACTATTGGCAGGGCTGGTAGCTGTACACCCACACTATTGGCAGAGCTATTGGCTGCACCGCGCTATTGGCAGGGCTGGTGGCTGTACCACACTATTAGCCGGGCTATGTCATTATCACATTATTGGCTGGGCGCTGGATTGCACAACTTCATGAGCTAAAATATTCAAAAAACATTAGCTACAACATTCGTTCCGGATTATTTTACTGCTTTCATTATTTCGTTCTTAACGCCACCTTGCTAAGCAGTTGTCGTTCCGAGATCGAATCGAGCACAATGTAACTCTGGAATACATCAGCACATGAAAAACAAATAATGGCACGACGCCCTGTGTTAAATTATCGTTCAGAAGCTTCAACTACGCGAAACCCCACAATAGAAACCGAAAAACATCTGATGGGAACTTATATTCCTTCTGAAAACACTGGGTTGTGTTCGGTTGAGATGGTGAGTGTGCACCACGTTTGGCATGTGTTAAGGTCAGAGGAAGGCTCGGGCTTGGCACCGATGAAGAGGAGGGAGGCAGGAAGAAGAGCCGCAGAAGCCTCTCCATCAATCTCTTGCTATTTAAATTAGTTGGCGAAAAAGTTAGGCAGGTCAAAGGACTGCCGAGTTGGCACGGTGTGGATGCAAGATGAGAGAACCACAAGAGTTGTGATCTGACGAGAGAAAGCATCCTGAGGCTCAAGTTCGGCGAGCCTGCCGGCTTTTCCAGACTTCACGAGGCGCTTACGTTGCTCCTGGCGCGCTCCAGGCAAGGGTGGTCTTCTGGAGTGATCGTCAAAGCTTCGTGAAAGTCAATGATTAGATTAGATTAGATTATTAGTTAGTTTAAGCCTCCCTATCCGCAACAAAGGCGATCCAAAGAGAGGAAGGAAGAAGGCACCATTTAGTATGGAGTTAAGGGAACGCGGAATCCATGCAGAAAGGGCACAGAAACAGTAAGATAAGAAAGAAGTTCATGAAACAAGATCAAAGTTGAAGAAGAAAGTAGTAGGTGTTGAAAAAACAGGACAGCAGTGAACCGAAAAAAGATGGTCCGTAACAAAACAAAAACCTATGTTATTTTAACAAAAGGAAGCCTACCTAACCTTTAGCTCGGGCCCTCACATTGACCCCCTGGAAGCGCTAATTCCCATAGATACAATAGTTGTATCCCCCTGAGGGGGTGAAAGTCAAGGAGTGACTATGATAAATTCATATCATTCTTTTCGTTATGCTTTTTGAGAGACTAGAATGCTGAAACAGCAGATTAGATTATAATATCGTGAGTTCGTTCAAGCCTCTCTAAGCACAGCGAAGGTGTTTCCAAGAGGGGACGGAGGAAGAACCCGATCGGAATGGAATTGTGGGAAAAGGGAATGTACGGGTATGAACAAGTTGTGTCCCCCCACCACTCGCACAGAAGCAGCAGGATTTACAATAGTTTATGAAACGATGTAAAACTTGAAGAAGGAAGAAATTGGTTCTGAGAAAGGACAGCAGTGAATCGAAAAAAGATGGTCGGTTATCAAAAATAAAAACTTAACTTTTCTATTCCAACAAAAAGAAGATTTCCCTATCCATCAGGTCGGAATTTTCCATTTTAATCCTACAGGAGCGCTTGTATCATCAGACACAACAGTTGTATACTTCTGGCGGAGTGAATGCCCATTTACCCGAAATTTTTGGTGGAGGAAAATTTGCATCTCATACCGCTATCTTCATCAAGTACCCAAACAAGCAAAAAGCATTAATCTCTCTCATTACTGTAATGGTTTGATTTATTAAAATATAACCAACAATTTGATTGAAAGGTCATTTAAGAATTGTTGCTCTGTTTTAGATTTTTACGTTGAGGATTTAAATATTGAACTCATGAATTAATCTTTTTCAATCGTAAGGCAACGACAACAAAACCCGTCATCATCCGCGTAGGATTTCGTGGGATTCTAAGCCTTATAGTTCTTTAGTTGAAGTTGTTTAGCCCTGCCTCATTAAACGAAATCAACTCGCTGCAGATTCTGCAGTTAAGATCACATCATCATTACAACTTATTTCCTACTTGAGCAGTGGTCGCGGCATTATGATAATCCCCGTAACTTTAAATTCCCGGGGCGAGCCTCCACTGGATGGCTGCCCTGAGCAGCGCTGAGACCCTCTGCTGTGCCGAGCACGTCGCTCCATCTCTTCACTAATTCATGCAATAAATCACAAGACTAATTCAAGCGATAATTTAGTGAGGACCGCAGGCTTCCGAGCTGGCTGTCGGCGCGTCCTTCTCTCTCTAAATGCGCTTCGAACTAATGTTCTGTTTTCACGGTTTCAGCTTAATTATTACCATGAAGATGCTCATGGATCTCGACCGAAGAGATCACTAGATACCAAACTCAAAGCTCCTGAAACAACCCTCAACTCAAAAACATTGCGCAGAAGTTTGGCCCGCGCTGCTGGTCGGGCGCGTGAGGTCTTCAACTGAAAACCTGGAAGCGAAGATCAACTAGTTAACATCAACAAATAACGAAAAACACGACTTCAATAAGCACACGCTGTTTGCAAGTGGTGAAGATGAAGTTCTGTTGAAGTTTACCTAAGTCACACGGAAGCTCGAACAAGAAATAAACTTACCAAAACTAATCCACAGATGTCAGTTGAAATGAAATTTAGGTAAAGCCAAGTGGCTATCAGTTTAAGGAGTACATATCCTCACCGTGCCTAATACAAGATAAATGACTAACTTGTTATTCAATAACAGAATCGATATATTTACGGCATGCTTGGTAGTGTCACACAAAAAAGTAACGTTAGCATCCCACTAATGAAATAAGATTAGACTATTAGTTAGGCTAAGCCTCCCTATCCGCAACAATGGCGATCCAATGAGAGAAAGGATGAAGGCACCATTTAGTATGGAGTCAACGGAACGTGGAATCTGTGTAAAAAGAGCATTGAAACAGTAAGTCGAGAAAGAAGTTCATGAAACAAGATAAAAGTTGAAGAAGAAAGTAGTAGGTGCTGAAAAACAGGACAGCAGTGAACCGAAAAAAGGTGGTCCTTAACATAACATAAAAAACATTTAATTTCAACAAAAAAGAAGGCCCACCTAACTCTCAGCTCGGGCCGTTACACATTTCTCCCCCAAACCCCNCCCCCCCCCCCCCCCCCCCCCCAGGAGTACTAATTCCCTAGATACAATAGTTGTATCCACCGAGGGGACTAATGGAATGAACAAATCGTTTAAAACATTACTCACAAGAGACCACACAACAGCGGAATAGCGGCTTTCCTGCCTCAAAATTCACGTGATTAAGCTTGCGCGTGAATACCGACCGATGTGAATACGACTGCTATTTCTCGTTTGCTTCTAGGAGATCTGGTGTCTGTGCGTGATTGATGCATGATGGCACGGGAGTTGGGATCAATCTGAAATGGGTCGCTCGGCTCGTTACTTTCGCCATACACCGTTTTGTTTGAACTCGTTTGTTAGGCCATCGTCAAGATAGGTCGACTGGTGCCTCTGTACTACAGAGGGAAAATAATGCTTCCCATTTCGTCCCTTTCCGTTCCTTTTCATCCTATTTTGTTGCGTGCAGTACCACTCCATCCTATCCATCAACAGTGAGCGAGTAGCCGTGACTGCACAATGCAGCGCCACAACTAGAGGAAGTGTCCACACGCAGAAGGGCGACCAGCACCGCACTTCCCAGTGTTGGTTTGCA
This sequence comes from Platorchestia sp. MABIK, assembly GCA_014220935.1. Classification (NCBI taxonomy): domain Eukaryota; kingdom Metazoa; phylum Arthropoda; class Malacostraca; order Amphipoda; family Talitridae; genus Platorchestia; species Platorchestia sp. MABIK. Next base: position 6,036 of record JACJUY010003628.1, read on the forward strand.
GAGCCCTGAGCGAGGGAAGCTGTCGAGGAATTCCCTTCAAATTAGGGACATCACAATTTTCAACGCTCATTCACACTTGACTCATACTCATGTATAAGAACTCTACGTAGTTACAAGGGCTAGGCAAGGTTCCACCAAATACCTTCACAAATTGACGCAATGCCTGGTACATGAGATTATGTGGAAATAATTTCTTCTCGCTGAAATGAAAGTTCGCTTCTTATATCAATACTCGTCTTCCAAAACCGAACTGTTTCATGCGTAAACGACATAAAACCAGATCAATAAATAAATTTATCTTGATGTATTTCAAGCCTGGCAAGTATAATTAAAACGTGGTTTATCCTATTCGATATATGGTAAAAAATTCATTGCGGTAGTTATTCTCACAAAGAAAATCCTGTTTTTCATTTTTCGGCAGCAACGCCCTTCCTGGGCCGCCTCACGATTGCCATCTTAAGCACGGCTGGACCAGCTTCAGCAAAACCTAAGTAAACATACGTCCTTAATTTCAAATTGGCTGAGCCTCCTCTGACCACATAGCACACGGCAGGTAAATCAAAAGTGTGGTCCGACCTTAAAACTTTGCCTGAGCTTGACAAAGCCGCCCATTGGGGCAGGGCGAGGCAGCCCCTGAAAACAGCACGATGAGCTCATTCATCATCATTGGCCACCAAAAGATTGCTCTGCTCGATTTGGGATGATGGCTCAGCGAGGCACGCCCTTCCTTTCCGCTCCTCGAAATACAAGCTCAGTGACGCGAGACAAATCGTTACTTGATGTCATCTTCTCTGATAAAAACTTGATGAATGGCTTGTGGGAGTCGTGCGTCCAATTGGACTCGGTTCTGATTTTTCTTCTCATTCTCAATCCAAAGACTTAAATTTGTGAAAGTCTTTAAACAGATTCATCATGTAACCGTTAATAGCAATGTGTACGAGTAGGTTTTTCGCCGCCACTCTTTCAAACTGATACAAAGTAGGTTAATAGAGTCAGTTTTGAGAGCTGAAAAAAAGTACGTACACCCACCACCTTGCAATTAAACTTTAATCTTTACAAAAATCATAGAATTCACTCTGAGCTGTTCAATTCCATGACGTCTGATTAATGGATACGTGATGAATTAATGCCGAGCCAAAATACATTATAAGTAAATTCAAATTATTCTGCTAGTGTTTACGCAATTTAAATAGGGAACCATCAGGTAGCACTTCAAACGTAATGATGTGGCAAAAGAAATCGAGTGCAAGTAATTTCTACCAATTTTGCATCACTTGATGCTTTTAAAAATTTTTTTGACCTCAATAGCTTGAAAGGCTTAAAATCACTACGAACAGTGTTGCCCACTCACCGCGTTTTCAAAGCCGTGTGCGGGTAGACATAGTAAGGAATACGTGCAATGATACATGCACTAAAAACTCATGATAGAATTTTAATTAACCGGGAATCTTAATTATCTAGCGACTGCGGTTAATTTCATTCAGACATGAGCTAGCCAGTCTTTGCCACGCTGTATTGAATCAATAAATTGCCCTGACAGGGAATATGGCCTAGCTCACAAACGTACTTTTTACAATGGGTTTTAAAAAAACAATTCAAACAATTTATTTACCGCAGGTGATACAGAGGTAGAATGTAAACCAAACCAAAACCAAAAGTGTCAACGAAAACGTACGTCTACAATCAGCTCATGACACCATACAAAGACGCAGGAAGTGGGGAAAAGGGTGGCTTTACAGAAGTTAATTTCTCGTAGTATGTATTCCCATAACGTGTGCCTAACAAATTTATATGATTCCCATTCATGCATTACCTCTCTATGAGCTTAGAATATTTGTTGCGCTATTAAACAAACTAAATAAGACATTTTTCCCAATTTTTTTAACATAAATGTTCAAAAAAATTTTGAGCTCGTAAAGTTTATTTTTACGTCGAAGTGCCTGTAACTGCATTATTTTATCAGCAGTTACATTTAAGTTCAAGGGTAAAGACCCATGTTTTCTACATCTGCGTAACACATCGTCAAGATGTCGTTGTGGTAAAACTAAACAACAGTCAAATTCTCAACAGCGCTCATTTCGAAATATTGGCTAACTGAAAACATTGTTCGTAAATTAAAACAGTTAACTCAGTCCCCAGACAAAGTCTATCGAAAATTTGTAACGTTATTTGCAAATTTAAATCAAATTGCGAGTTACAGAAAATTTCCTTCAACTGCAAAAGACTTAGGAGGACACTAGAATGAGAAACTGACTAAAACTTGGAAAAGCATTCCACGATAATTAGAAAACATTTGTTGCTCTAGAAAACAGGCTGCGCAGTGGAATGCTCGAGCAATGCATTAACTGAGGGTATCTAATCACAAATTTTGAGCGTCCAGCTTATATGGCGAGGGCAGACCATCGAACTTGCTTCTCGAAGCAAACCTGGAACTCTAAACTCTCCTAGGAAACCACATCAACTCACAACTATGAGCGTATTCTGAATGAACGGTAATCCTGTGTCACCAATACAAACATCTATATTTCATCCCGAAAAAAAGTTGGTTTCCGAAAACATAAACATTTTTCGGCGGACTGTGATAGGGAACACGAGCATGTGCGCGGCACTAGCTCCGCCAGCTTACCTTCCACCGGCTGGCCAGCAGCCGACAGCGGGATCTGCACCTCTGACTTCCGGGCCATGAATGATACGAGCAACTCAATGGTGATGCTTTTCAGGTTACTCAACTTGAAATGCAACTCAATGGTGATGCTTTTCAGGTTACTCAACTTGAAACGCAACTCAATGGTGATGCTTTTCAGGTTACTCAACTTGAAACGCAACTGAATGATGATGCTTTTCAAGTTACTTAACTTGAAACGCAACTGAATGATGATGCTTTTCAGGTTACTCAACTTGAAACGCAACTGAATGATGATGCTTTTCAGGTTACTCAACTTGAAACGCAACTGAATGATGATGCTTTTCAGGTTACTCAACTTGAAACGCAACTGAATGATGACGCTTTTCAGGTTACTCAACTTGAAACGTGTAGTGTCGTACTATCGACACTACTAGAGGTATTTTCAGAGGTAGCTGCAACTACCGATGAATGAGCTACAGTATCAGAAGCCGTAAACTTCTACGGAGCAAGGGAAAGTAAACGCACAGCAAGGCTCCTAATAATGTACCGATTCTGTCGGTTACAGACCCTCCTTATAACTAGCAGTGCCCGGAAGTCGAACAAGGACTTTCCGGTAGTCTTAAAGCGTGGCAGAGGCAAGGCACAATAAAGGACTTCGCCGGCCAGCTTCCGGCGGCGGTTTATGGCTCTTCCGGCTCCCAGGCAAGCGAACCCAAATGCAACAAAGACATCCGGCGGCGCTTGCCCTGCAAGTCTCACACCGATATATAACAAAACGCAACTCAATGATGATGCTTTTCAAGCACGTGTTCTTCACATGCAGAAAAAAAGTTGAGTGATTTTGTTTTTACTTTAGCGTGTAAAGAACTTGAAATATTTCGTAGAGTCAATGATGGTGCAATGAAGGCCATCAGTTCCCCGCACAAGCATGCTGAGGAAGAGGAGAAAAATAGAACGACAGCGTTATGTTCCCTCAATGTCGTTATGACAGCGTTATGTTCCATCAAAAGAGACGCACAGTTTAAAATTGCAGTTGGAGAGAATGGCAAAATGCGATTTTAGAGGAAATTATCACTGTTTTTCAAGGTTAGAGGTAATTTTGACTTAGGGAAAAAGTTTCCATTTCGTTCAAAATCCATCTCGATCTCATATGTTGGCTTCCATAGTCTTGTTTTAGCAATTTTGTCCACAAAACATCTGAAGAATACCTTTCAGCTCTGAGAATGAACATCTTTCACCTCGTCTACTCGTACATTACGGCTCTCAGAACATTTAATAACACCGTAGTACCACATCTGTACCGCATTCGGGCCAGCCTCACTGTACCATCGAAGTAGGCTCCTCGATCGTTTAGAGCGCCAAGCAACACTCAGTTTCAAGATCCGTGTACTATTCTCTCACATAAAATGCAGAAATATTTGCTAAGACGCAATCGCAGAAGCTCGTGAGTAAGATGTCAGCACAACCCAATGAACCAGACGCAGTAATTGCAGCGGTCGCCAAGTGCCAGGAAACTGACATGATGGCCGTGACAGACCGAACGCGCAATGATATCTGTATCGATTTCGACGTTATAATAATGAAAGAAAATAACTGAAAAACCGAGCGCAAAATTTGATGCGGCCTCTACAAAGCTCTCCATCGAAAATCGATGATCTGAAGGCACTCGAGAGAGACACCTGGAGTTACTGGAGACGAAGGCGGAGGCGACGTGAGCTGACTGCAGGAACGTGGAGGCACAGACGGGCGTTGCTAGGTCAGGTATTGCGAGTCTTCACAATGCAAAACGTGAAGACCTTTTAAACGCGGTCGTAGTGCAAAATGCGGTGGGCCCGAGCGTGACCTCACTATTTTGTATTACAGTGAACTGGCGGCAAAATTTCCGTTGATGAATTCAATTTGTCGTGGAAAGAAACAGACGCGCATTAAAGTGTATCTGCAGTAACATGATGGTACTTGGAGTTAATCTGGCAAATTAGATAAATTAGTAGGAGACTCCGTAATCACAACCAAGGTATTCAAAAGAGAGAAAGAAGAAAAGAATCATTTAGTATGGAGTTAAGGAAACGAGGAATGAAAGCTCAATGTGTGTTCACACGCAATATCCTCTGCACACAGTAACATCCAGTTAGAAAGCAAGGATCTGAAACAAAATGAAAGTTTTAGAAGGAAGTCCAAGGATCTGAAAAACAGGACAGCAGTGACAGCAGTTAAAACGGTCCGTAACAAAACAAAAATCTTTTTTCTCAACAAAAGGAAGACCTAACAAACCTTCAGCTGGGAACCTCACATCTTTCCTTGGGAGCACCAACTCCCATAGAAACACTATTGTATTCCCCTGAGTGGGAGTTGATCTGGTACCCATACAGGGAAATTTATTTGGTTCTTAAAAAAGTTCATTTGTCTAAAACAGATAGAATCCGACACTGCTTAGTAAGCAAAGATGAGTCTGAACTGATATTTACTTCAGGTCGATTAACCTACACTTTACCTGTTGGAAAAGTTTTTTCTCATTGGAGATGAAGTTATTTCTGATGGACATAAATTGAGTAGTGGTGAGTTGTAAACAGTTTTAGTGCTAAGTTTCGATACACATTGATTAGTTTATTACTGGTATTTTCCCTAGTTTTTGAAAGCAAAAATGAGGTCTGGCATTAGGTTAATTATTCAACTTTGTATCACAGCCAAAACTATGCAATTTATGTTTTTTGGACTTTGATTCGGGTTTTAATTCAAAAAACAAGGTGCTAAATTTAAAGAGAAGTGAAAGTTCCTGCTTCAAATTGTGATCCCGAACACATGCAAATACCATAGCTCACTCTTTCTTTCTTTTCTATTCCATCACGAACGCTGGTCCATTGCTCCGTAATTAATTGAACAACACATATGCCTTATTTGGAGCATTGAATTAAAATGGTAGAACGGGATAGTTAATCGGAAACTAAATACAAGTAGCGTTATTCCAATTTTAATATAATGAAATTGTCTTTGCGTCAAGAAGGTGATACATCAATCAATTAAGATTTTTCAGGCCACACTACGTCTTCGAATTATCTGAAGGTTCAAAAATAATGAACCTTTCTTATTCCCGTTTCAGTTCCCAATGCTCTTTTACGACACCACCCGTCCTCTGAAGTCTCATACAAAGCTTACAGTGATCGCACAGATTTAACTAAATGAATATAAGGAGTAAAATGCATCAAACTTAAAAACAAACAAATTTAAACTCAAATTGAGTTAAATCTTAACGGCTCACATTACCATGGATTGTGTTTTAGAAATGATTTTTTTGCTTGCAGCCCGTCACGTAATCATAAAGGCAGCGAGTTTGAGTTTTTCAGGGCTGTCGTTTTGCTCTGAGAAGAGGAACTTGAAGGCAATTAACAAGTAATTTGGACGGTGTGCTCAGCCGCTGACAGCATAACTAGCGGGCGTTTAGCAACTTGATTGTCTTCATTAAGACGCCAGGCGGGCCTCACACTGATTGACTAGTGAAATTAGAGCCTTCGGCGCTCGACTGAGCCACGCAGACCTCCCTCCGCCCCGGCCACGTGCTGCCGCCAGCCGAATTGCTGTTTAGTAACACGGCCACCGCCATGAGTTACACTCAAGTTCAAATTAGGTTATTAGTTTATTTAAGCCTCTCTATCCGACACAAAGGTGATCCAAAGAGAGGAAGGAGGAAGGCACCATTTAATATGGAGTTAAGGGAACGTGGAATCTATGCAGAACGGGCATAAAAACAGCAAGTTCAAAAAGAAGAATATGAAGTAAGATCGAAGTCGAAGAAGAAAGTAGTAGGTACTGAAAAACAAAACAAGACAGCAGTGAACCGAAAAAAGAAGACCCTTAACATTAAAACATTTTATTTCAACAAAGAGAAGGCCTTCCTAACTCTCAGCTCGGGCTCTCACATTTTAACCCTGGGAGCGATTTTTCCCATGGATACAAAAGTTGTGTCCTCCTCAATATTCAACTCAAATTTAACGTGAATTGTAGAGAGCCAGTTTGAAAATTGCAAACATGAACTGGATCGAGCTTTCATTTAGCTTAGATTAAGCATTTCTGAAATTTGAGTTTGTGACTACTGGTCGGTTAGCTGCACTATGAAAATTTCCTCCGTGTACCACCAGTCACTCATGTGGCGGTCAACGTGCTATTGTTGTCATCTGCCGACACTAGTAACACGGTGTTGCAGTAACCAGCTCACTGAGTTTCTGACCATCAAAAAAACTAGTTACTCAGGCATACTCTGTTTTCAGAATCAAAGATGGGAGTCCGATGCTACGAGTAATAATAATTACAATCCTCTGAAGCAATAAACCTTCGGTAGGGGTTAAATAACACTTATTATTATTATTATTATATAAGAAAGTTTTAGCCTCCCTCAACCACGACATAGATGTTCTAAGAGAGGAAGGAGGAAGGCACCATTTAGTTTGGAGTTGAGAAAACGCGGAATCTATGCACAAAGTGCATAGAAACAGTAAGCAAAGAAAGAAGTTCATGAAACAAGAAAAAGTTGAAGAAGAAAGTAGTAGGAGCTGAAAAACAGGACAGCAGTGAACCGAAAAAAGATGGTCCGTAACAAAACAAAAACCTATTTTATTTCAACAAAAAGGAAGCCTACCTAACCCTTAGCTCGGGCTCTCACATAGTCCCCCTGGGAGCGCTAATTCCCATAGATACAAGAGTTGTATCCCCCTGAGGGGTAAATAACACTTAAGTATCTAGCGAATACAAGTTGCTCATGACGTGACCAGTAACTGGGATGAGCGACCAATGGCTCTTCTACCAGAGATCCCAGCGAATGATGAGCCTCATGAATCGCAACACCGAGGATCTTAGCGAGGAATCATCAGCTGGATGCTCCGAGCTCCCGTTCACGCACCGGTTCCTGAGCCTCCAGGGCTCATCACAAATGGAAGACGCTGACAGAGACAGAAGTCTGCCTTGCTCACATGCTCTCGTCCCGTCCCTGCCTCCTCACGACTGATGCTCCTAGATTAAATTAGATTATTTGTCAGTTTAAGCCTCCCTAACCGCTAAAAAAGAGCGTTTCGAAGAGAGGAAGACACCATTTAGTTTAACGACAAGGAAATGCGGAATCTATGCAGAGGGGGCATAAAAACAAAAAGTTGCGAAGGAAGTTCAAGAAGCAGGATAAAAATTAGATTAGGTGTTGGTGTGAGCCTCCCTAACCTCTAAAAATATGAGCATTTCAAAGAGAGGAAGGCACTATTTAGTATGGAGATAATGGTACACAGAATCCATGCACAAGATGCAGAGAAACAGTAAATTGAGAAAGAAGTTTTGGAAAAAAAGATAAAAGTTCAAGAAGAGAGTAGCTGATGCTGAAAAACAGGACAGCAGTGAACCGCAAAAAAGATGGTCCTTAACATATTAACATAAACATTTTATTTCAACAAAAAGAAGGCCTACCTAACTCTCAGCTTGGGCCTTCATACATTTTCCCCCTGGGATGGCTAATTTATACAAATACAAATGCAATAGTTGTATCCCCCTGAGGAGACTGATGCTTCTAACATGAGCTCTGACTCTATGTGTTAAGAACAGCAGCAATTCATTCATTACAAGTAAAACGGCAGGCAGAATAATTAACAAAACTGTCACTGACATTTTGACAATCACCACAACATCAAAAGTAGTATTTTTGCCACCGCATTAAAATTTATTGCCATCGCAGCTGCGTGCTCTTGCGCTAAGTTTTGAGGTGGTCAACTGTGCGACTAAGTTTCATTTTAGTTCTAAACCTACTTAAAATTGGCAGAGAATGAACAGGCGATATCACTTCGGTAAATATAGTTCGGTACTGAAGTAAAAAATTTTAATTTAAACTAAGCCAAAGATTGCAAAATATACAGGTTTTTCTATCACTAAGTTATTCGACAATATTCTCCAAGTGCTATACAGCTATCAAACGCATAAAGGGATATTATGGTGAGGTAGTACGTAGCTCACTCAGAGACGCATTGTCCAGAAGTAAAATCAGAATCCCCGCGTACAATGTGGTTCTAATGATTTACTGCGCCTGAACGAGGCTCCAAAGTATCAGCTACTACCCAATCCCCATTATCCTCTCCTTGATAGCGGGAATCAGAAAAACAATCCAGTAAATACTTCAACAGTAACTGCACCCGAATTAAAAAAAATATGGCTCATATATCATAATAATAAAATTTTTGGTATTCATTATCTTTGAAAGTATCAAGTGAAATCGAACTTCACTGAGCATCGTAAGCGTCCTAGCTGTAGCTTCACCTCAAGTTCGACGTTGCTGCCATTTCCCACTAGGACGTCGCGGTAATTACCGCAATGATCTTTCCTTAACATATTCGATCACAAATCTTCTTGGCTCACTATTTAGGCCTAAAAACGACTCCAGAAATACTCTGCAATTAAAAACTACGCACTGTCAATGAATAAGACACATTCAGCAGACGACCCACGCGAAATGGCATCCAAGTAATATTCTTTACGACGCCCATGTAGTAAAAACAATGCATGTAGCGAGTAAGGCTGTCCGGTGAGCCGCCGCCCACCGGGAATACAACAATAATTGCGCAGTCGGAGATGCAATCTTGGGCGCAAATTGGCTCAATCACGTGATCACGATAATGGATGGAGACAGGCATCAGTCGCTGGGCCCGACCGCCCTCGGTCGTGCGGTCACAACGCGGGGCGAGTGTGGGGCACATCGGAGGGTGGTGCTGTCGGGAGACTGACTTCGGATGCGTCTCTGATAAAACTGCGTCGACGGCACTCGCAACAGCACGAAATTAGCAGCCATAGAGGCTGCCGCTGCAGCTCATTTGGAGGGTTCCAATCGATGTGAGGGTAAGATCGGTCAAACTCTTCTCAAAACGTCGTTCCCTCATTTGCTCACATTTATCACAGATTTGAAAAGCATTGTGAACTTCGTAATCGAAGACTATATTTGATTTTAGTTTATTTCCTTTTGGAGTGGTGCTCGCTTGCGTCAATTCAATTGATTAATTCAATGTGCGTGATTAATAAAGCTTTATTACGTCCGGAGACGGTGTGTTGCGATCGTCAGGTGCGCTGAACTGCAGTTCTCATTTCCACCTCAGAGTAAATCGATTCAGAGGCTAGAAAATTCTATGAAAGAATCATCATTGAAGTCTCTACAACCTTGGCATATCTACGAACATTTAAACTTTTTCTAGTAGCCGACAGAAAACTTGTTTTCCTGAATAATATACATATTTGTTTTCAACTCTGCCTTAAACATAAACCAGAGGGAACCACAAAAAACAGTTCGAATCTTTAACCGAGTAAGGTTGTCGGGCAACAGAAGGCGTCAAAAAACCTAAAAACGGCGTCTCTCTTAACTAAAAACTGAAGATTCAGTTGTGCCACAGGTGAACAGTTGAGTTTCAAATAATGTGTGTATGAGCTGAGTTGGAGGTATATTTTAACGTTCATCAAAATTATACGAACGGAAATGCACCCAAGATAGGCTCATTTGCTCAGCGTTCGTTTGGAATGATAATTATAGTCACACAACGGGAGGCAATAAAATATACTCTGTCGCTTTCGGAAACGAACATAAAAAACATGAATCATGGATATTATTATCATAGCCGTGATTTGGAAAATTAACGCCAGTCCGCAAGTACCAGCAGACTGTAGCGAACAATACAATCATACGCTGCTGAGACATACGTTGCAAGTGTGTCCATGACAACAATGACCTCACAGCCACCTAACCACGGCTGTGATCGAGATATTGATTTATTTCATTTATCCACTGAAAATTTCCCTTTATTTCTCGGTTGAATTGGTGGCGCAGAGAAACACGCAATGCTGGAGGCCGACAGCAGCGCTCTAGCTTCATTATCGTGAGGAGATCGACTGGCCTGCGCACCAGCAGCAGGGCCCCAGTCGCGGGAGTTAGGCCAGCCCGATATGATTAGGCTTCCTGTATAATTTCGTAATTTGGAACCAGATGTCCTCAAGGGACCAAAGAAAAGGAAATCACAATCTGAAAGTTTCCTACGAAAGAAACTCTATTGAACGAGTGTATTTCATCTAAACTTTGAGCGGCTCAGCTCCCAAGAACTTTTTCGGACAATTTGCTTACTTCGCCGCCTGATTCTACTGGGTTCATGTGGAGAAATTTCAGGAAGTCCCCACACATCCGCCATTTTGGGTCCGGACCTGTTTCCGAAGCCCACACGAGTGCGAGTCAAGAGAACTTGACTCAAGTGTTAAACGTGAAGAACTTCTCTTTGCAAATAATTATTAAAGCTTAAATTCTTCAATATTTGATAAACTTGTCCTCGATGAAGCATCTCCAGACAATCCTACATTGATAAGTAGCTTTAGTCATAAAATGTCGTACTATTCTCATTTAAAAAATTTTCGATACGGTAAAAAGCGTGAGTTCAAATTGTAAGGTTTTAAAGCCATTTAACTTAACAAAGTATTCCCACGAGAAGAGCGAGGAAGACACCTTTTAGTGTAGAATTAAGGGAAGGGAGAATCTATGCACAAGGTTTAAGTCCCTACGCCGAGCTCAAAAAAAACAGCACGACTGAAAGAAGATTGCGAAACGAGCTAAAAATTGCAGAGGAAAAGAAAAAAGTGATCCGAAAAAAGAATCTTGGGACCTCACACCTTCCTCCTAGAAAAAAGCTAAATCTTGGGAAAATCGGGAGATTGCGCGGAAACTGAATCTTAATATCAGTGCAAATACATCTGAAAATCGGAATTACCCTAGAATTTGTTATTATTGGATGCCTAATGGATCGTTACGCACGGCTGACACGTTATTTACTCCTGTACAGTAAATTTTCAGTATATGTGCCCGCTTTAGATTTCCAACGTACCGCCACTTCTTGTTAATACAACACATGGCATCATTGGTGTCCGTGTCCACGGATCAAGTCTTCCTACGGACTATTTGGAGAAGTTCTGCTGTTATTATGGTCACAGTTTTTCCAATTTCAGGTGTTCTTTATGAAATTAGCCAAGTAACTGACGAGATATTCACCGTCAGTCCATTCATTCTTTATAAATTAAGAAAATTATTACAGTCGTAACTACAACGCATTACCGATGCTTTTTTTTTTCGCACCATATTACTACAGTCGTAACTACGATCCTTAATAATTTTACACCATTACCCACCATCACTTCATAACATAGCTGGCTTGCATCAATGCTACTCAACCAATAAAGATCATGAACCGAAAAAATAAGCAGAAAATTAAATTTGTGAATAGAATCAATTAGGTTCTGGCGATCAGTTCTCAACAAAGCTTGACGGTCGCCCTCCTCGTTAGCCGCAAATTTACATTTAACTCGAAACACTCCCTCGTGTGGAGTCAAAAAAATCGCTAAAAATTCAAAGTCCAGCTTTGAATCCAAAAAAATTCATCCAAAATTGCAATGAGCATATGTACCACGAAGAGCATCCCGAACCCAATCTAACTTAGCAGTTAGAGCAGTAGTTCTTATAGAATATCTTTCGTGTATTGGACGACTTGAACGGATATTCATTTGGAGTAAAATTTGTGTTATGTGAAGGCGGTAGTGGCCTTTGCACCTCAGGGTGAAATGATAAAAGTTAGTCGGAAATAAGCAGAGGCTCCCAGCACGCAGGCACACCTCGACCGACCGCGGAGGGCAAAGAATGCAATAGCGCCGAGGCTCGCAATAGCGGCCGAGCTCCCTCGACGCGCACGCGCTGAGATATTGAGACGAGTTGAGACAGACCGGGTCCCAATTGGGTCTAAAAATGCACCCACGAATTGTTTTCTCGCACTGTTTTCGATGCTGCAATATCGTGGAAGGTATTTTCCGAGCGTAGTTCGTAAGGCAATCCCGAATTATTTCGCAGCATTAGAATTCTGTGGGCAAATACGTGTGATCTTTTCTACCTTCGTTTTGAAGAACTGATCAAATAGGATGGAGGCTTGCTGATATACGCAGGGGAATAATTTAACACGTTGACTACGATTGTGCGGTTGCTTACGCTCAGTTTGGTTAGGCTAGAAGAAGTCGTTTTGAAAAATCGGCTTTTCTGCTCTAATACTTTTTAACCTTCTTGAAAAGAGTAAAAAATACAATTGAACAATAATGTGTTACCTTTACTCTAAAATTTATTGAAGAAAAGGTAGCAAAATAGTTGAAATATTTGTATATTCCGGCACGTAAATGAACAATTTACCTAGTGGTACACATATGTACCACTTCGGATTCAACGTGTTAATACTATGGTACTGGTCCTAGAGTCCATTGTTTTCGCTAAGTTCGTTCCTGGAAGAGGGAAAAAGTATCAAGATTTAAAGGAAAACCTCCACAGCTTGTCAAGGAGAAAGTAAAATGGAATTTTGGTCGCGACGAAAGGAAGGAAAGGCGGTCACTGAAACTCTTCCCTGCCCGCACAGTGCTCGCTTCTCACATCCAAGATGGCGATCAATAAGCTCTTGCTCTTCCAACGAGAAAGATCATCAATTTAGACATTTTACCGGCAGCGCTCAACTAAATCTACGAGCTTGACTGCAACCCATCATTTAAGGGCAATTTTTAACTCACTAACAAGGAAACGAGAAAATGAGAATTTAAACTCGAGTTCACGAAAGTTCACTGCTCTGGTGTCCAAACGATCGCTTTTTAATTGAAAAATATGGCGATTGATTAGGAGGTTCAAAGCATCAGGTGTTTGGTGTTGCGTTTCTATGACCCGCCGGATCCGACTGGCGGCAGGCAGGCTAGGAGGTGTAGTGGAAGTGAACGTTTCTACGTACATTTCAGTCTAAATCATGTTGCCTTCAACATTCATACCTGGATTAAACACTCATAAAAAAGATATTAACTCAAATATTCAACGAAAAACTCATACGCCCTTTATATAATTTCAAACAACTTCGTTATACACTCTTTCACGTGTCAGCAACAATGCGATATTATCTTATTTCAGTAACTTCTACGGCCGTTTATATGTTATACTGCAATTAATGAGCTACTTGAAAACTATGAAGACAATGCAATTCTGAACATTTTTTCCCCTATCTAAAGCGCGTAATGCTCAAAGTTCGCTTTAAAGAAGCGATATGAACTTTGCGACATCTTTATCGTTAATTATACGATTGAAAAGAGTTCACCTCGCCTATCTCATTTCTCCGTTAAGTCTGCTCACATCAGCCCTGGTCATAACGAGACAGATTCGCTTTGATTTCAATAACAAATTATTCAAGCGTCAATCCACTCGCTTCTTGCACAAAAGAAAACAAAGTTACGAAGAGATCCACTCCCAAAGCACCAATAAAACCCGCTCGCCGACACCAAACAAGGAGTTTCAGGCAATATTTATTACAGAGGTAATAAAAAAAAAATACTCATTCGACAGCATGACGAGACTTGCACGTTTGCTGTTTTGTTAATACGCTCATACGCAAAGTTACGCGTCGCTTACACAAGCGCTTACATTTTCTGATCGTCAGCATAGCTAATGTAGGCAGTTGACCCGTGCCATGCATTTAAAATTTCAAAGAAGTTATCACATTGAGTTTTTTCTGAGCCAAGGAACTCCACATGCAGCCGCTATAGTTCACACACACAAACACACACACACATCCGCCAAAATTACTCTCCGGGCTTCCATTAAAAGTTGCGTAGCTAATGAAAACTACTTACAGCTGGCCAATTACATGTCAGAAATGAGGAATTGTGAACTCAACTTATTTCACATTATTGAAATTCGAAACTCGTGAAGTGATAGCAATTACAATAACGATAGTTGGCTCACATTCGCTTCGCCTCGCAACTCAGCAAGCAGAACGACGGCAAGTGCTAGCATCAACGGTGCCGCTCACGTCAAAGTTATTCCACATTTTTCATAAGCTCATTTTATTTGTTGTCAGTGCTATTATTTTCCTTCGTATTGTTTTACAGAGCATTTTCCTCATGTTTAAAATTACTAAACAATCACAGGAACTATTTTACTTCAATATTGATTAATTTTATAACACTCACCATTATCATTTGCATTTAAAAACTTAGCCACCTCTGCTGCTAAATACTTGAGCAGGAGCATGAAGCTCTAAGTACAAACATGAAGTTGTTAAATGAAACGAAATTTAAAATTCAGTAAACAGGACTTCGTTGGCCAGCAACACCGACCTCCAACACACAAAACAACTATTAATAGAGAAAGAAAATTATAAGGACTACCGTATTGAAAACCTACACAAAAATAAGCAATAGTCTCCGACAGAATGTATAACACACTACATCGAGTAGCCTAAGTACATCACTGAGAAATGCTAGTCTATGACATACACAAAAATATAATATGATAATAACATTGATAGTGATGGGTAGTGAACCCAATATTAATACACGAAGACTATTCCTCATGAACATGACCTATACAGAGACAAAGGCCAGGTACAACCGTAGCACGTTGCTGCAGAAGACTGTTCAGTGTGACACCAAGACCAGAAAAACCTTAAGTCACAGACTGGGAAAACTAAGCCTGCGTAGATAAGTCAGGGAGTGACACGGGGGCGAGAGCAGGAAGGTGAGGGTAGGCAGAACTGCTATACCTGGACAGAGGGTCGCTCTATATATAGCTACGTCGCCACTTACTGTAGGTCATTTCCCTGACAGCCCTCCCCATGCCCTCACCATTATCTCCTCCCTCTCTCTGTCTTTACGTCTCTCCCACTCTCCCTTTCCCCTAGGCAATGGCTATTGAAATTAATCAAAGCCTGGTAATGATCTAAAAGTATAAGTACTTGTGCATGCTTTGCCTTGTGACAATATTTAGAGATGTGCTGAACTATATGCCGCTTACCACACATAATGTCAAAATTTACTATACCTATTAGCTCTCTTGCAGCCGCATGAGGGCAGAGAGGCTTTAGTGTGAAGCGGAAGTATTTTTTTGAACTCTTGAAGTCTACAGGCCGCGTTATGCATGTTCGGAGAAGTCCGACTCACGTACAACGATCTCATCAGGAATTTCCTGATTTTCTACGTAGCAAGATGAATTCACTTCACAGATAAAACTTAAACTTCGAATGAATTTCACGCCTGAATAAAATTTTGCAATCAGTTAAATTTCATAAAAATATTGATGACGCACATCAAGGATTTCCCGCTAAAACTTCTACACCTAAAAAGCTAAATTTTGAACTCTATTCTCAAAGACAACGTTTGACGGCTGGCATTGACTTTTTGCGACAACCCTCCGCTATAACACTGACATGTAAATTATACATACTTAAAACTTACACACACATTCACTCAGTGCGAATAACTTCTGATGTTAAGAATACACTGCAACATTCTGCGCTGGTTCCCCTCTCACTGTCATTAAATATTAGCGAGTTATAATATTCGTATGCACCTCACACCTGCTATCAGACCTTATTCCCAGCAGCAAAAATATTTTCTCGACACTTATGACCGAATCCGTCGTATTTTATGCCCCTACATAACTCATTATAACGGTCTTGTAAAACCTCTCTCCAAATTTATTTTATCTTCAGAACATTTCAGATAAATTTACCAGAAATCAAGTTTCTCAAGCGCTCTCTAATCACGTAAGATTCCAATCCATTCCACCAGTCATTTTGTCCCTCGCCTGACGTGCAAAGGAGGGATCGTGTCTCGTTTTTGTGCCTTCACTCGAGGTGACGCTTGCATGGAGAGCATCAATGTCAGTATTCATTTCGAGCCCGTCTCGATATCAATGAATCAGATCAAAAGCTTAGAGTTACATTACAGAGGAAGCGTTCTACCTGTCTAGAGAGCAAGTGGCATGGCGAAGCATTATTCTCATTTAGTACAAACAGGCAATTATTGTTTGCTTGTTCAAGAATAAGGATAGTAAGAAACAATCCCTTATAAAATAAATACAGAGATGTCCAAATGCACTCTAATCCTTTATTGATATGTTGTATTTGATTCATTTCTCTTCACTTGATTTTCAATAAGTTGGTCAAAGTTTACTTCGCAATCTTGAAATAAAGAAAACAGCGGAGGCAGCGGATCTGAAAACATGAGTAAATAAATTTGATCGTTTCGGTTTAAGTTCGAGCCAAAATCAACGGCTGCAAAAGAGAACGAAGTGCAGTATAAAATTCATTTTAAAAATTAAACTTTGAAAAAGCTCTGAGCACAAATGGAAAAAGTTATGATTAAAATTTTTTCGTGTACTGCATTTCTAACTAAAAAGAGCTTTGCTAAATATTCAGTGCCGGGTTCGAGAGTTTAATATGAAGGAATTCAAGGATACGCCAACCATATTATATGAAAAAAGACTAAAATCGAAAAATCATATTCGCTTGCGATTACAAAATATGGCCATGTAGTGATTCTAACTGCCGAAAATGAATGTTTAACTAAAGTTCCCCCGGTTTCCTGCTCCGTAAAATCTCTGAAGCTACGGTGCATACACCCTATATAATTAAACTCGCACTGCCAGCAAAAATGCTTGTGTATTATTCGAGAACACACACAAGTCAGCTGACAGTTTTTATTTCTGAAAAACGATCTTACGGTGCACTGATCTGTTGATATTGGAATAAGAATCAGTGGAATTATAGCGTAGTACTGGTGTCAGGACGCTGGGTAGGTCATGGTGTAGTACTGGTATCAGAACGCTGTGTAGGGCATGGTGTAGTACTGGTATCGGGACGCTGTGTAGAACATGGTGTAGTACTGGTGTCAGGACGCTGTGTAGGACATGGTGTAGTACTGGTATCAGAACACTGGGTAGGACATGGTGTAGTACTGGTATCAGGAAAAGCGCTGCCTCAGAAGCCCCATTGCGTCCCTTAACTTGGGCCAAACTTGGTTCAGGAGCTAAACACTTCTCTTTTAAGGTTTGTCGACTAGAATATCACAAGGAAACTTTCTTTTATGGCCAAAGGCTGGAAGTTAAGAGTTTTGTAGAAGAGCTTTGTGGTCGATGTTTACTACAAACTGGAGCGAGGAATCAATGCAGGAGAGGCTGCCTCACTCCCTCAATGGAGAGGCATGGCAGCGCATGGCAACACTTCGCCTCACTTCTCTGCTTTCAAGGAAATTTCTTTTCCAACTTTCCAGCTTCACGAAATTGTTCCAGTTCATCACGTGTTAAAGTTGAGAGAAATTCCCTCAACGTACATTTAGTTTCATTGATACGCTGTCAATCGCTAAAAATTCCTTAACTCAGTGGTGTATAAAAAGCGACGTTTCGATATTTCCTTTCCAGTAAATTTCAAAATTTAGAATACAGTTAATGTTGAAGTCTTAAACATACTTCACCATGGAAACATGTAGAGGAAGCCCATCTAAAGTTAGAGTACCGGTGAGAGACACCTACAAATGATGACAAATTTCATCGATCTCATAATAAGTTCAACTTGGAACACATGCAACGGAAATAAAAGCAAATGTGAATAGATTGGCACGACGTAAAAACACAATGGTTAGAAGTTTAGAACAGTAAGCAGTAACTGCATTGAAGTACAAAAAGAATGGCGTCCCAAACACAGCAGAAAGTTTTAACATAGAGAAGTAATTTTTATGTAAACATAATCAATGGAGCTGCGCAAGATACAGCAACCATCGTTAAATGGCAAACTGCTAAAGATTGACAGGAACAGAAACAAATCTCACGTCCACAGGGAGGGAACCTGCGGAAGTCGCTTAAGTGAACCATTCAACCCCATCTAAGGAAGGTGAGGAAAACGTCTTTGTATCCTGTGGATCTGCGTTAAAAAATGACTGTAACTGTTTGCAAGAGACAAGGTCCTAAGGCAGCGTTAGGTCTTTATTCGACGGCCGAGAAAGCAGCAAATGGTGGCGGAGTCCTTGTAATTAGAGGCGTGCCAGGCCATTAGGGTGGATCGACATCGCTGCTCTGAAACAGTCGCACAAGACACAAATATTTGGGATCGAGAGACGCCCCGACACTGGAGATGATGGGAACTCCCAGGCAATGAGCGGGCTGATGCAACACGGCGGTTCAATCCAGTAAAATATTCCAGAAATTAGTGCAGTTATGAGACATTCTCCAGCGTACGACGCGAAGGATGAAAGAAATGCACGTTATTGTATCATAGCTACACGATACGTTACGGCAATGCAGATGTCGTGAGACATTCTCCAACGTACGACGCGGAGGATGAAAGAAATGCACGCTATTGTATCATAGCTACACGATACGTTACGGCAATGCAGATGTCGTGAGACATTCTCCAACGTACGACGCGGAGGATGAAAGAAATGCCCGCTATTGTATCATAGCTACACGATACGTTACGGCAATGCAGATGTCGTGAGACATTCTCCAACGTACGATGCGGAGGATGCTAGAAATGCACACTATTGTATCATACGTACACGATCCGTTACGACGATGTGACTGAAAAATAAACCCAGTGAATGCGCAATGCAGCCATGTTGCAGCACATGATATACTGCCTTAGAAACATTAAACTCTTGCCGCAAGAGGAATCTATTTAAACATATACGCTGTCAATGATGAGGGAACTAGCATCCATTGCCGATTATTTAAGTGAATAGCGCAAAATCCATTCGTTTATCTTTTACGACAACATTTTATCGCATGAATGCACAAGAATGTCATTAGTTGAACGTGTTACATTAGATCATCAACAAGATCTAGGTCGAGAAGATTGATCACTCAGGAGCTAATGCGCTTCCATTGACCGCATAAATTCATGTAGAAGTGATACTCCGAAGTTCAGTTAGAACAGAGTGAAATATAGTACCGCGGGTAAACTGACGTAGCATCCAACAAGGAGGTAGTTAAAATAAAAACTTATCAACGACGTCAGTTGCGCCTGTCGGCTCCCACACAACGAGTTCCGAGTGAAGTCAACACTAATAACTTTGTTGAAAGTTGGGACCTTTGTGGAATGAGAGCCAGACTACTGGAAGCATTTCTAAGTTTGTTTGGGTGAAACTTGTATGTTTGTATGAGAAAACCTAAACAGTTGAATGCTTTCATCAGCATGGCAAGACAAATACAAGACCATTTGTTGACCGCACAGCTTCAACCACGAGTTGAAGAGAGCACTTAAAATTCAATGACTGGTTAGATTATACAGGGTATTTTAAAAAAAGAGGTACAAAATTGCACACCAAGTAAAAAATGGTCAAACACTTTTCCTTCTACGAAATTTACTAAAAAAATTAGTTTTTATGAGAAATTGGCTGTTTATTGTTTTAAAGAATGAAATTTAATGACACAATTACTACCAATGTTTATTTTTAATTTGCTTTACAAACACTTCTATTCTATGAGAGACTTATTCTCATAGGTCTATTTTCTTTCTATTCATCTATTTTTGAGGACACAGGAAGAGCCTCGTTTATGCTACACCCATTGAATCTGATGAAGATCTCGTGGCCAGAATCGCAGTGGCTGCTGGTGAGATTTCTGAAATGCCAGACGTGTTTCATACTGAACGGCAGTCGTTTAGGCTAAGATTGGAAAAGTGTATTGATGTAACACACTTTGAACAATTTTTTGTAAAGTAAATTTAAATGAAAATTACTAGTAATAGTGTCATTTAATTTCATCCTTCAAGACAATAAACAGCTAATGCTTCAGAAACTCGTTTTTTTTATCTTTTAAGAAAAAGTGTATACTTGTCCATTTTCTACTTGGTGCGCAATTTTTTACCTCTTGCTGAAACACCCTGTATTTTAGCTTTAGTCATACTAACCACAACAAAGGCGCTCCGAAGAGAGAAAAGATGGAGGCACCATTTAGTATCGAGTTAGGGGAACGCAGAATTTTTTCACAAGGTGTTACCACGCAAAATCTCCTGCGCATAGAAACATTAAGTTGAGAAGGATAGTTTTGAAAGAAAATGAAAGATGAAGAAAAACGTCACAGCAACCGAAAAATAGGACAACGGTGAACCAAAAAATATGATCATTAAGAAAACAAAAAGCCAATTTATTCAAATAAGAAAGGCTACTCAACTCTCTGCTAGGTACCTTACATTTTAAATTCAGTGACAGCAACAGCTGGCACTCAAGCCAGGCAACTCGGAGAAGATACATGGATGCCATAGAGTAAAATGTCGGACTCAAGACTCGCACAGCTACACACCTGAGGATGCATTCAGAGGCTATTAATCAAAGTATAATACAACGTAAAATCTTTCTTCCCTGGCAAAGGTAGACCGCAAATTTAGTCGTGACCTGAAAATTTCCAAAAATTCCGTACATAGTTGTAAGCTTACTTGTTGACTGTCGGTGGCAGATCCTTCTTAAATTTTCTTGCAAGTTCTGTGAGTAGATAACTCGAGATAACATTTTAAGAGTAAACTCGTAGCCTCTGCGATACGAGTTGAAAGACGCTGCTCTTAATTCATGGTTTGCATTTACTAAAACGTGGATTTTTTTCATCTATCGGCAAGCCGCTGCGAGTGTTCGGTGCACCATTGCTGGGTTCACAAGGGCAGCTGCTGCGTCTTAATGGACATCTTCTCCGCTCCGAGGCCTGGAAAAAAGCGCCCACGAGCCTATAATGAGTATCATCAGGAGAAATCGAGAGGCTGATGGCGGCCACCGCCGCGGTCGCCTCCCGCAAACTTTCCTTGTCCACCTCGGGCCCCCACAGATTAAGCTTCATGGGACCGACTGAAATGTAATAGTTCAGCATTATAGTTCCCACTACGGTGTGCTCTCACTCCATTTTTGTGCAGGCCTTAAAGTGAAAAACTGGACAATAATTTTACACGAATGGAAAAATATCGCTGCATCAGTATTGTTCAAAGATGAGAAAATTACTCCGAATGATTATGGTGTAGAGGAATGTCATTTTTCTGTGACCTAACCGAATAGTGAGGCACCACTCGAGCACTAGCCAAAAAAATATTGTGCTTACTTATTTTCCTCCAATCCTTACTGCGTGAAATATTACACCATAGATTAGATTAGTCGTTAGTTTTAGCCTCCCTACCCGCAGCAACAAATGCGATCCAAAGAGAGGAAGGAGGAAGGCACCATTTAGTATGGAGTTAAGAAAATGCGGAATCTTTGCAGAAAGGGCATAGAAACAGAAAGTTGTGAAAGAAGAATATGAAACAAGATCAAAGTGGAAGAAGAAAGTAGTAGGTGCCGAAAAACAGGACAGCAGGGAACCGAAAAAACGTGGTCCTTAACATAACAAAAACATTTTATTTCAACAAAAAAGAAAGCCTCCCTAACTCTCAGCTCGGGCCCTCACATTGTCCCCCTGGGAGCGCGAATTCCCATAGATACAATAATTGCATCCCCCTGAGGATATTACACCATAACCTCAAACTATCCTGATGATGCTCAAATGAAGTTTTCTGAAATCGCACTGAAAAAAACAGAATGAAATGATATCCTCAAAGAATACAATTCCTGTGCATCAATGGCATCTACGGAAACAATCTTCTTTATTTCAGCTGTTTTCTCTCGTGTAACTCGAGGTAACCATTGCCGATCAGCACCAACTACCAGTATGTAGGACGGAGTTGTAAACAATTAGGTGCATGCACTCCTGGGCTTTTGAAAATTGTTCCTACGCACACAATGTATATGTCTATAACAGAGGTAACATAACAGTATCTCCCTGGGAGTGCTAGCCCCCGTATCATAGTATGGGTAAACTAGATTAGATCATTAGTTAGTTTAAGCCCCCCTATCAGCAACAAATGCGATCCAAAGAGAGGAAGAAAGAAGGCACCATTTAGTATGGAGTTAAGGGATCGCGGAATCTATGCAGAAAGGGCATAGAAACAGTAAGTTGAGAAAGAAGTTCATGAAACAAGATAAAATTTGAAGGATAATGTAGTAGGTGCTGAAAAACACGATAGCAGTGAATCGAAAATAGGTGGTCCTTAACATAACAAGAAAAATTTTATTTCAACAAAAAGAAGGCCTACCCAACTCTCAGCTCGGGCCCTCACACATTTTCCCGCTGGGAGCGCTGATTCCCATGGATACAACAGTTGTATCCTCCTGAGGGGAGAATAGGTAAACTTAAATAACCTTAACTTATTACCTATCCGATGCCCATCGAAAGGGAGACACCTTTTACGTAATGGGCAAACCATGGAGGTGGAAGTAGATTTCTCCGCAAGAGATGAAAGCTAACGCACACAGATTATCTGGAATACCTTTGGTACAATTGGCAAGGCATATCAATTGATCAATGGCAACAATTTCAAAGCTCCTAACGTGTAGGGAGACAAATATGAACCTTCAAGAAGAGCAAGGTACGTGGACCACCGAAATACCAAACGCCAAGTCTCGATCACGCATCTGCAGCCTCAGCGCCATGGTCGTAAAACGCGGAAATTGACGACCCGCTGCACGAGATCCCTCGGCACACGAAGTCAAAATACGTGCAAGTTAGGAGGAGCGTTTTTTGAAGTTGACTCCTGAAGAAACCATTTAACCTCAGAAATTATTCGACCAATTCGAATCCGTCGTTCGAAAGTCCACTTACACTGGATGAGATCGAGTTCCTATGGCTCTGGATCGAAGTATAATGCATTTTGTTATGGAACAAAACCTAAGTAGGTACGCTTTTCGTTCTGAAGTGTGCACAAATGCAGCTGATGTATGAGCAAATCATTGCTCTGGAGAGTGTAGAGCTGCAGCCGATGTGTGAGCAAATCATTGCCCTGAAGAGTGTAGAAATGCAGCGCTTGAATTACAAAGAAAATCGCTGCTGCTCAGGGCGTGTAGCTGGAGTATGCTTTCACACGCCCTGAGCAACGGTGTGTGGCTGGAGCAAATCATTGCCCTGAAGAGTGTAGAGTTGCAGCTGATGTGTGAGCAAATCATTGCCCTGAAGAGTGTAGAACTGCTGCGGATGAATTACGAATAAATTCGCTGCTGCTCAGGGCGTGTGGCTGGAGCAAATCATTGCCTAGATCAGCAAAGCGCAGCGGCCGGAGCACTAAATGGGGAAGCTGTGGAGAGGAGACGCCCGTGGTGCCTGCAGGCAGCTCAAGTCGCTGGATCAGAGAATGTGCGCCTGCTGAGCTCCATAAGCCAGAGGATGCAGTGTCTCTGCCGCTGGCTATCGTAGCCCGTAAACGCAGAGCTTCTCATCCTCAATAATTACTGAGGGCAGACAGCAGCTCGTGGCGGTGGGGCTGCCATAACTGCCGGTAATGCCACTAACTGCCGCCCTCGTCATTTTCAGCTGCAAAACTGAAGGACGAAACCCCCAGACCAACTCTTGCCTACTGAAGAGGCTCACTCGGGGCACAAAAATCTAATTTTCGAGCACTATCTTCCCATGAGCGGGCGTTTTTTCCTCATGCTTCCTTGCGTTTTCCATCGTGCAAAACGTTCGTTCTAGAACAAAGACTGGAAGCAAGGAATCTTTACGCTCGTCCGCTTCCAATTTTATATTCGAGTTCAGAGCGAGCTGAAGGACGGCAGCTGGAGATGCTTGTTGACCCCAGCAGAAATATGCAAAAAGTTTACGAGAACTCCCGTGTAGCGCACTGACACTGAACTTAAATGACGCGCACAACCTCTCGCTTTCACCTGGTCAACCTAATTTGCAGCCCTCAGGGGAGGCCATTGAAAAAATCTTCCTGACCATTAACTTCTGAGTGAGGCAACGTGCTTGTAGCGTTTAAAATTCAAATTCAAGTTGGAAAATTCGACATAGAAAAAAGTAACCCTAATTCTATGTGTTGTCCAAAGAACAAAGTGAGGCAAAATTTAAATTTGGGTTACAAAAATGCACCCCGTGGGAAGAAATTGAGGGTAATAAAAACTGAACCCTCCCATATCACCGGCACTAAATTTCTGGACAAATGTTTTTAGCACAGAACAAGATCATGAACTAAACTCAGCAGGCTTATAATAAACTGTTAAATATGTTGCATTCGACGTAGCTAAGGGTAGTAAAATACGCTGAAATATGTTGCATTTGTTATAACCGGAGAACAGTAAGCGCTGAAATACGCTGGCAAGGTTCCATCTGTCACAAATCAGGAAAGCAGTATGCGCTGAAATACGTTCCATTCGTCCCACCTCAGGACAGTAAGCGCTGAAAAACGTTCCATTCGTCATGTTAGGAGAACAGTAAGCGCTGAAATACGCTACATCCGTCACAACTGAGAAGAGCAGCAAGCGCCGACTACTAAGCAGAAGCGGCACCACATCGCAACAGAGCAGCAGCCGTCATGCTCTCATTAGACAGTCGCTGAATTAAAGCAAGCAGGAACGGCCAAAACGCGGCCAGATGAGAGGAGAAACAATCTGGCCGAGAGCGCTACTTGCGCACCATTCCAAGCAAACGAGCTAATTAATTCCATAAAGAAGTGCTTCAATTTAAATGGCCACGAAGTAATGCGCGAGGGAGCCCTGCTCCCCGAACTCTCCAGCTTTTTATTAAAATAAAAGTGAGCAGGAGAGGCAGTAACTGAGCTGCGAGCAACTATAGGACGAGATGCATGCCTCAGCATGCGAGCGCAAGTGGGTGTTGTGTGCCGGCTTTTGCTGAGCTCCGGCGCAACAGGCAGCAAATATTCCAATGTATTGCACTGGAACAAATGCCCCGAACTTTAATCAGAACGTGTTACGAACTTCGTTGTTAACAGAAAAAGTTACTTTGCCAAAGTACAGTTTTTGAGTCTGGAAAAAGAAATGCGCTCTCCAGTTGCTTTCTTCAGTGTATTAGTTGATTCATGTCCGAGTAAATTGCAGTCTCATACAATAATCAGAAGCCGAGTAAAATATGATTTTCATAACCAATGAATATTTTTTATGAAGTATCTTAAACTTTACAATTAACAGTAAAGATGGAAAACTTTGTTAATTCATGTTAAATTACTGCAGAAATAAAAATTCTAAAGATGGACAAAAACAAGTGTTAGACAACAGAATAACACACCACAACCGACCAACAAATAAAGTGGTACGAGAACGGCATGACCACAACGGGAGTAAATCGGAAAATGAATAAAATGCATGAAAGAAATCAAAAATAACACAATCTTTAATCATTTAAAGTGACTAAGTTCCTTCTACATATCACGGGAGAATAATTTCGCTCATCTTTCATGCTAAAAATGAAATTGAATATTCTGTTGAACAATCTGCGGTGGAGATCATGCTTGTTTTTAGTGAATGTTGATCGCAATGTCTCGACTTGCATACTGCGACAATCAGATCAAACTCTTAAGAGTAAAAGGCACTTGTTATTTGGCCTCAAATTACAAACGTACTTTGAACGAGACACTCATTAATGAGATTTGTGTGCTTGAAGACTACATTTCTCATCGGCATGAGAGCGCTCGAAAACCCCCAAAAAAAAGTTCATTTGATGCCCCTCTGTCTTGCTTCAGCAGTGGCAGTTGATGTTCGCTGGAGAATCAAAGGAAAAGATGACGTGTAAAGGGAAAAAGAATTTGGTGAACTTCTAAAAATCATCATTTTAGTATTTTAAATATTTTCTAATGAATAAAAAATGTCGTAAGGTCTTTTGGCATCTGTCTATTGTCAGAAGTAATAGTTTACGTTTTCATTAATAACCAAAACTCAAACATTCATTCAAATGAAATTAGAATGAGCATGAAAAACCAGTAACAATTCTAACTAATCAAAAATAAAATAAAATGAAAAACTGGACAAATGGTCGATTTCGAAAAGAAGTAAAATTATTGGCCAAATTTCCGACACATGACTCGATACTCAGCGATAAACGCTTTGTCAGCAACAAAACAAATCATTGTGTGTTAATGTTGATCTAACAGCTAGCTGTATTACACATGCATAGTTACCTGTACAAGTTCAGTTTCAATAGATATAACTCCAAATATTCGGAGTACATTTTAATCGCATAAACAACCGCAGCAGCCTATTACGAATCCAGAAAGCAGACACAGTTGACATCCCTGTCACTGTCAGAGAGTAGATCGATGACCTCAGTTATAGGTTAACTAGAGCTATAAAGAAAGTCACGACAAGCGAATCACACAAGTTTTCACAGCAGACCGTCACTCAGTCACACCTGGAATAAACAAAAAAATCCGCTACAACTACCGACTTATTTGCCGATCCCAATGAGAGAGGATACGGTACAATTATAGACACAGCTACTAACCACTACACAAAAAGACGCAACTCTTCATCACAAGCAAATGCCGCTGTAGCGCTGGGTGCTGAGAGCCAACTCGTGTCGCTGTTCAGCCTGCCAATTTATTGATAAATCAAAGTCCACTGCACACATCACGACGAAGCAGCCGAAGGACATAAAATCTTTACATTGAGTTCATGTCTCCGCATGCAATGAGGGCCAATATTACGACGTGGTTTTCACACTACCAAAGAACAAACGGTGAAATGCATCTTAGCCGTACATTTTCAAGTCAAAACATTTTGCTAAAAACATACCTAGTTAATAAAACATCTACACTATGATAAAATCTGTTAGCTTTTCGACTTCACCAAAACATGAAAACTTTCACTTCATTCGTGGTTTCAAGATTGGGGGAGCGCCAGTCTCGCACTTCTTAGGAGCGCGAGATGGCGCGAAAAATCTTCGCTAGAAGTGTCTCCATCAATCACTGAATGAAAAACAAAGGCTTTGTATCGGGTAATTTTGGTAGGCGAGCGCGAGGGTGCCTCCAAAAAGGGGCCACCATTAGTGTCCAGGTCTTGATGAACACGGCAGCAACGGGCACCGCCTTGCCGGGCTCCCGCCTAGCTTATCAGTATTTATTGCCCAGAGAAGTAAGCCCAGCAAGGGCAGCGCGCGCCGCGAGAAGAATGGCTTTCTGTGGACGAAATCAGCCGCTCTGATCGAACTTGCAAGTGAAGGAGACGCGAATTGACACACGACCTCAACTTGCGCAGCGAGTGAAGGGAGGCAGCGAGCCTTGCTTAGTGACCTGTTGAAAGCGACACATAAAAAGCCCTCCGGCCTCTTATTCTGGGGCAGGTTCTGAGGAAGAAGCTCAGTATGGAGCTGCAAAAAAATGTGACTGAAGCACCTGTGGTTGTGTCGGACGACAGAATTGAATGAATATCCCCAAAAAGGAGCAGGAACGGGATAGAAGAGCTCCAATTGCCTTTAGTTGCTCACATTACCCAGTAATGCTGTTCAACGTTAGAGACCTCAAATTCATGAATCTCCAGATCAAATAAATGTAATCACTTCAATATTAAAGAATACGGACTTTTTATTAGCAATGCGAGCTTAAGTTAGCGGTGTTGTAGATGAACGTACGTAAAGAACTCCATTTAAATGAAACTGAATGGAAATAAACACACTGTATGGAGGATTCACGCAACTGAAACTAGCAATAATAGCCATCAATCACCGATACAGAAGTAAGATCGAAAACAAAAGCATCAAGGAAAGCTTTCTTTAAAAGATCATAGAGCAATTGATGGACCTGTAAGAAAGTTTTGCGAAACTTGTAAATGAAGGGCTGAAAGATTTGCTCCTTCCTTGCAATAGTGACGAGCAAATGTTTACGTCGATCACGCGCAAATCTCTCAGAAAATATTGCCTAGCCCGACAGCAATGTTACAGACACGCAGGTTACTGAAATTTCCTGCTAAAGGCGCGGCATAGAAACCCTGCATTACGAGCGAAATGAAAGGCCTTTCACTTGCCGACGTCCGGGACTCGGCAGCGGTTATTTACATTTCGCAAGCCGTCGAACAATCTCGTGAGAAGGCATCAAAAGTTGGACCATCCATCTCGTCGAAAGTTCAGACAAGCAAGACAAATAATCCACCTTGATTGTAGACTGCTCTCCATTACAAAATAAACAAGGAGCAAAAAGGCATGCATCATCTCAAGAAGAGAATAAAAAGCGACTTGAAGGGCAGCCAAAGGCTTCCCCTGGCGAGCTTGCGCGTCGGGCTCTACGAGAGAGCAGAGTCGAGCGGACATTGAGCAGTTTGTGGTAAAAGATGATCTGGGACCTCAGCAACACCAACAGACGGAACGCTTCCATGCTAAATTAAATCATCCAACTACACCCTATATCCTGTTGGGGTCTCAAACAAAAGCAAAATGTGTTACTCAGTGTGGGGACTGCGTTTCAGCCCACGACTCTTGTTAATTGTTCTATAATATTGTTAAGCTCGGCTCTGTTAGGGTACACCCATGTACTGCGCTGTGCAGCCTCTCAGAGGCTCGGAATTGTATTTTGAGTGCGAGCTGTGCTGGTAACTCCTTTGCACGATAAGATAACATGCTAGTTTAAGACTCCCCAACCACAGCAAAAATGTTCCCGAGAAAGAAGGAAAGTTCCATTTAGGATGGAATAAAGAGAACGGGAAACCTGCGTAAGTGGGTTCCCAAACACTGCACATGTAAATAAAAATGAAAATATATTCATAAGGTGATCATAAAAAATACAGCAGGGAACCGAGAAAGTCGGTAACAAAACAAAACCTTTTTATAGATCAATAAAAAAAGCATATCTCACCTCTAGCTCGGGACCTCACAATTTACCCCCGGGAGCGTTAGATACCATAGATACAATCGTTTTTATGTCACACGGCCGATTTTTCTAATTGCATTTTAGTGTTGTGTCAAAACCCTGCTGTTTGGTCGGTTTCACTATTGTATTTGAATATAATTAAAGAAAATCAAATGTTTATGAAATAATGATGCGATGACGACATTTTAACAACAATGCATAGTGCATTTCATGTTGCCGAGCCAGCTAAGAGATCAGACGTTCTGTGGAAAAAAACGACAAAATTTTCTCTTTTTAAAAACTGATTGAGACCTTGCATTTTTGTATTTGAACAAGAAAACCAAAAAAGAACGTTGCATTAGAAGGAGGATGGTACGCAACAGCAAAACATGGAATATTTTGATAAGCTAAATTCTTGATGAAGGCTTCAGTTTGTACGCAGTCAAACAAAAAAATGATTAACCCAAGCACGCAGTTCTCGAAAACTCAACGTTTCCTGTAGAAAAAAAGCGGAAATAAAGCAGAAGTAAATCCGAGACATGAATAAATTCCTCGCTCGATCAGCCAGGCATGACTGGAGTCGAGATTTTGATGGTGATTGCGCGTTCATTGAACTAATCAAACATCCATAAGACCCCTGGGCAATCCTACGCAGCCTTTCAGGCCTCGAGGGTTAGACATTTCAAATATTTAAGCAACGCTCAAACCCAGCAAATCGACCCACACATTTTGCAGCTTCTGCCTGACTCAAAGGATTTTTTCTGTATTAACCATTTCTCGTGAACTCGTATTCAATCATCTCATTCATGAAAACTACTAGTATGTTAAGTTCGTTAGCTTCTTACATTCAGCAGGATCTCCACACGTGGAAGTCACGTGACTCCCAGGCTGTTCTACTTGTTGATCGCACGAAAGTTTTTTGATGTTACTACTATTAAGGGGGCAGAATTTGAGGGAAGCGTAGCAGTGCGAGCGTGTGCAAAGGAATCTTAGCATTTTTTCATTATCAACTCATGAGAAGAGTTATCAAGACAACAATGGCTGGGTACGGCTACAGGCATGAATTTGCTGCTGCCTTCACCAAGGGAAGTGGCATAATTTATTCGAGCATACTCGTACACAGCTAGCACGGTATCCAACATGCTGGAGCTTTCAGACGCCGTGCTTAGCCGGACGGTGCTGCCGTAATTTGTGAACCAAAAAACACAGATTACAGTGAATTGCAGACCTGCACGCTATAGCTGGTCTCGTAAATCGAGAGCGATCAGTTCTGAAGCTTAAATGATCTAATTTAATGGTCTTCAAAGATTAGACACAAGGGAAAATGGAAGAGCCACGGCAGATGTGTAATTGTTGTGGGACGAGAGCATCGAAATGATTTTGAGAAGGATCATCAAACACATTTCAGGGACGTTTCTGGTACATGAATGTTTCAAGGAGAATTTAGTATTAGAACAGCGTAAAATAACCATATCTGTTACAACACGAAATATTTCGTATAGCACATCTGTTACAGCATGAAATGTAGTAAAAGAAGTCAAAGTTCCAATTCTTGAAGATCTTAGTTAAAAATAGGAAGACTAATGACAACGCTTAGACTCATTTTGTACTAATTAGATGATAAAATCGATAAAAGTGAACGTTCCGACCAACTAGCAGCGGTCATTCTCAACACTGTAAATGTTAAGATTACAAGTCAGTCATCATTCAGAAAATCCAAAGGTAAAAACAAACATGAAATTAAAGACATTTGCTACCAAACAAAATTAGGAATTTACTATTTGTAGGGGATAGGCAGACTGCATATCATTCAGCTTTGGCTTTAGTCTATAAATGAAAATAGATTCTAGTATTCTGAGTTCTATTGGGTTACTTCCTCGGCCTAATACTTCAAAATCAGATAGTCTAACAGGCAGGTCGCATTTTTCTGCATGTGTGCGTATTGCAGAGTGAGGAGGTGCTGATAAAAGGTTATTAGTACGGTGACTTCGTCCAGCATGCTCAGCCACACGAATACGCAGGCTACGGGATGTAGATCCAACGTATTCAGATGCACCACATCGTGCACAACTATGCTTGTATACAACCGACCTAAGCATGCCTTTAGGAAGTTCATCCTTAAATTTGAAAAAAAAAAAACTGACATGGAATTGACAAGAATAAATTTAAAAGCACACTGCGTAAAATACTTCGATAAAAGAAGGGATGGTTCAGATTTTAGTTTTTCCGACTGAGCACCAAAGTACAATAGTGAAACGTAACATTGTTTTCTATCAACAGAGGCAACCGATGGAACATTTGTGCGAATAGAGGAGAGCAATCTTCTAATTGAGTTGTCTACTAGGCGAACAGGGAACCTTTTCTTAACAAAGTAGTTCTTTAAGAACATAAATTCCTCGTGAAGGAAACCAAATGTGCTGCAAACACTATAAGCCCTATACAGTAAGGTTTTGATACCATTCATTTTGAATTGCAAGCAGCAAAAGCTTAAAAACTCAATCCTAAACCAGTAAAGTTGGTTTGCGATAGACTGCACATTCAAAACTATGACCCATTCTACGAACATTGACATCTAAAAATGGGAGGCAATTATCTCTTTCTGTGTCCATGGTAAATTTGATATTCGGGTGCTTAGTATTCAAGTAATCTAAAAATAATGAACAATGGTGCTGGTCCCTGAATAAAATGAAAGTATCACAAATGTTCCATCGGTTGCCTCTGTTGATAGAAAACAATGTTACGTTTCACTATTGCACTTTGGTGCTCAGTCGGAAAAACTAAAATCTGAACTATCCCTTCTTTTATCGAAGTATTTTACGCAGTGTGCTTTTAAATTTATTCTTGTCAATTCCTTGTCAGTTGGATCTTTTTTCAAATTTAAGGATGAACTTCCTAAAGGCATGCTCAGCTCGGTTGTATACAAGCATAGTTGTGCACGATGTAATGCATCTGAATTCGTTGAATCTACATCCCGTAGCCTGCGTATTCGTGTGGCTGAGCATGCTGGACGAAGTCACCGTACTAATAACCTTTCATCAGCAC
>JACJUY010003628.1:38553-53212 GCA_014220935.1 Platorchestia sp. MABIK
GACCACTGCTAGTTGGTCGAAACGTTCACTTTTATCGATTTTATCATCTAATTAGTACAAAATGAGTCTAAGCGTTGTATCATTAGTCTTCCTATTTTTAATTAAGCATGAAATATTTGGTAGGGTATCATACAGATATGCGTACAAAAATAAAACTGTCGAGATCAGTTAGGAATACCTAAACGCCATCAAATGAATTAGAGTTGAATGGATTCCGATTATACAGGGTGGCGCATAAGTAACGCACCCTCTAAAAAAATTAGTAATAAATAAACTATGAAAGGTATACCGAAAGGGTTAATTGCAAACGATAGAGGAACTTTTAAAGTTTATTTACATGTCGTATCCTGTCTACAGATCCATAGTGTATATTGCAGTAAAAATCTTTAAAATATACCTTCAAATGGGTGCGTTACTCATGCGCCACCCTGTTGTTGAAAAAATGCAAGCAATATTATGAAAGTGCAAGTTACGAGCTGTTTCCCTGCTGCACTCCAAAGGAGTACAGCACCGAGACCTAGCTACGCTGCTGCACCGAGAGGCGGGGGCTGTGTGAGGCGTATCCAGGCTACAGGAGAGCTGGCTCGGAGGATCAGGTGCGGGAGAAGCGAAGGCAGCGCCGGAGTAATTGATCTTCACACGCAAAACTTGAGGTTCGCTTCTCAAAACTTCTGACATCACAGGCCTCACGGGAAGAGATCAAGCTGACATGCTTCACGAACACCGCACAACGAACAGAAAATGAACGGCCACGAACTTGGAAAGGAACATCCGAGCATCCACAGAATTTTTAGCCGAGAATTGATTGCCACAGTGAGAGATGGAGGCATGAGTTCTATGGTAACGTATTCAAAAACTTTTATTCAATACGGGGATTTTTCTGTCAGCAGTGAATGAATAAAAACCAAACATTTGAAATACTGCTGCAGAATTAAAAAATCATTCTCAACCTTTGGAGTACAGCAGAAAAAAAGCTCGAAACTTGCAAGTAGATAATATTGTTGTATTTTTTCAACTACGAGTATCATCGGAATAACCTTGTAAATGTATGAAAGATAATCTTCATTGTTACTCAATATATCTACATATTGAAGCTCGAGCTGAAAATTTAATTATCTCCCCATATGAGAGTTTCGTTCACAAATGCGAGGATGATGGCATGGTTGCTGTGAAATTTTACTAGGAATTGCATATGCTGGTCTTGAGTTCGTCATTTGTAGACCTAGACTACAAATGACGAGACGTAGACTATCAGACGTAGACCATCAGCCAACTGTGCCGAGTCACATCCAAAAGTCGCAATTTAGAATTAAGATGAAGTGAATGGCAAATATTATCTTCGAAATATTTAGACACTAAAATCGATGTTCGAACGCGTACGTAACGCGCGCGTTGAAAAATAATATTAAATTTTGTGCGAACTGCGGCTAGACTTGCCTCGGCACCACCCTTTCTTATAAAGGAACTAGAAGAAAACAAGCGTGGACAATGAAAATTCAAATGATTAGAAAATATTCATCACAGCATCAGAACTAATTAAGTCGTTCGCCCCAATGACGTCGAGACAAAGACCAGACTTCTTTTCATCACACACCCTCAAAACTCGGCCGGCGAGCTTGAGATCGAGGCAGGTGACTGACAGAGCTAAATGACCGCTATTTACGCTCTCCACACGAGAACAGATACCAAATTTAAGACAAAACGTTCTAATACAACCTGACCTCTCTCCCTCGTTCCTGCCGAGCAAGACATACGAAGGTTGCAGAAGTAGTACTTAGCCTTCATGTAGACCTCGGTAATGTATCAGAAAAATTGCGCTACCAAACTACGCAGTTTAGGTTTAGCGAAAGTTTTGGAAATGCTAAAAAAAAAATGATTTGTTGATTCTAAGTTTCTGCCTCCCTTACCATAAGAAAGATGTCCAAAGAAAGGAAAGATGAGGGAACTATTTAGAATGAAATTAGGGGACGCGGAATCTCTGCACAAAGTGTATTCCCGCACAGGATCCCGTGCGCATGGAAACAGTAAGTATGGAAGAAAGGTTAGGAAACTAGATGAAGATTGAAGAAGAAAGTCTGGGGTGCTGAAAAAAAAGAAAGCAGTGAACCGAAAAAAGATGGGCCTTAGCAAAACAAAAAAAAGTTATTTCGACAAAACGAAGGTCTACTTAACTCTCAGCTCAGGACCTCGCATCTTCCCCCTGGTAAGAGTCCTGTTTTCTGCTGCCTTTAGCGTGGGAGAGATGAATTGGATAGAAAATAATCATGCAAGTTCTAGTACTTAAATTTTAAGCATGTGATAGAAGCATGATGAACGCAGTACAGGTATATAACCTTCTCTTTTGAGAACTGACTTCTTAGGAAGAAAGCAAATGAGGAAGAAGCTCTGAGGTGAACCGTTCCAATATTCCACGACCCAATATTTCCCAACAAAGTCAGCTCGGAAGAAAAGACGGTCTTGCTCTCGAAATTTTTGAATTTTACTGCACGAGTTAACAGGCGCGCCTTCCGTACAAACTGAGCTCGGGCTGAATAGTTGAGCTCCTCACCAGCTCCAGCATGCAGGTGTGAGCCCACAGTTTGTTCAGGGATAAGTTAGAAGAAAGCAACAGTCAAAAGTGCTCGACTCGGGAGCGCTTCCGTAAATCCAATGGAATTGATATGAAAGCAGGTCTGTTTAGTACCGTTTTGAAGAATACACCTTATGATTTTCCAGTTAACGTTATAGTTGAATTTATTTTCCTGATCACACACGCATTTAAATTCAAAAATTTGTTCTTATAAAATTCGATTGATCGGAGCTATACAAAGGAATCCAAACCATGTTTCTGAATTCGCTTCCCCAAGAGTAATATTGCTGCGTTGTGACATCAACGTTTGAGAACATCTACCAAGGAACAATTTTCCAATAAACATCTGTCTCGACGAACAAGCTTTCCCAGAGCAATCTTCTTCCTTCACACGCCACAGGTGATGAAAGCAAATAATGCAGAACACCTTGCTATGCCTCTGGCGCGCCTGTAATGCCAGCGAGCGGAAGACGCTTCTTTCAGCTCGACATTTTGTTTCAACAGCAGCTCTGACGCTGGGGTTTGAGCTGTCTTAAACAATTTGGTGCCACGCACGGCAGGCGAGGTAGCAGCACCAGCTGGCCTCTCTCGGCTTCAGTGCACAGCCCATGAATCAAGTTTGGCACTCACTGCAATGTCAACTTAGAAATAAATTCAATTTCGCGTTTGGTTTTTAGAACGATACCAGTTAAGCGGCCGACTTTTTTGTGCGGGTGTTCGGCGTGATCGGAACACTGTGCGAAGCACTCTTGGATATTGCTCGGCAGTGCCTCCACCGAGAATCAATTACTGGCCGGTGATGGCTTTAATTGCGGCCCGCCAATGTAGTGCCTCCTCTGTGAGGCCAATAACACTGATGCAATGTCGGCACTTCTTTTCATGCTTGAGCGCTGACACTATGGTGCGTAGAATTTTCCACACTTTTATACTACGTTTGATTCTATTTTATTTATTTACAACGACTAAAATAAATAAAATGACGGAACATTAATCAGAAAAAAAAGCACGAGTTTTTATCGGAGATTTTGAATTCTTACAATATACTCAGAGTTTTAGTTCATTAGTTAGTTTAAGCCTCCCTATCCTCAACAAATGAGATCCAAAGAGAGGAAGGAAGAAGGCGCCATTTAGTATGGAGTTAAGGGAACGTGGAATCTATGCAGAAAGGGCACAGAACCAGTGAGATGAGAAAGAAGTTCATGAAACAAGATCAAAGTTGAAGAAGAAAGTAGTAGGTGTTGAGAAAACAGGGCAGCAGTGAACCGAAAAAAGTTGGTCCATAACAAAACAAAAACCTATGTTATTTTACCACAAAGAAAGCCTACCTAACCTTTAGCTCGGGCCCTCACATTGCCCCCTGGGAGCGCTAATTCCCATAGATACAATAGTTGTATCCCCCTGAGGGGCAATATACTCAGAACATATCATTTTGCTCATGTCAGTCAGGTCGATTGACATTCTTCAAACACTTCACTTGTAGTGTAACATTTGAGAAGAATGTTTACACGCAATGAACACTCAACAAAAACAGCCTCGGCATACACTTGATCAATCAAATAAACATCCTCGCAATAAATTCTGCTGAGTTAATAATAACGACGTATGGAGTGCAACACCGTCACAGACTTGCACGAGTTGCACAGGTCGCCAGCGCAGAACCAAGCAGGCGCGGCAGACAGAACGAGGCAGCGTGCAATAAATTCTGTTGCGTCAGTAATAACGACGTCTGAAGTACAACACCGACGAAGACCTGCACGGGTCGTCAGCGCAGGACTAAGTAGGCGCGGCAGGCAGGACAAGGCAGCGGCAGAGCGCTGCTCTGGAGCGGTTCCCAGCGTAACACGACGCCAGCGTCTTGAGAACCACATGAAATGCGGCACTGGAAATTTGAGCTGCAGATCGGGATGGAGTTTGATGGGATAAGTGCAGGACGCTGATTTAGGGAGTCGCAAGACCCGGAACGGTGAGGGCAATGCTTTTGAGTTCAGTAAGTAAGTTACATTTTTGGCGATGTGAGCTTGGAAACGTTTCACTTGTGATGAACACGATTTAGAATATTTTTCTGTGAATAAAGCCACTCAATCATTGAATATTTTATTAGTGAAAAAAAAATTAAGAGTAAATGAAAACGTGGTCAAGTATAATCAATTGGAAGGATTTCTTCCAGCGCACACCAAAATGAAACGCAAAGGATTCAAATGAGTTTTGGAAAACACACGTAACAAATCCTGTAGTGCTTTCAAATTTTTGTCACCTCTTAAATCAGAATAATAACTTACGATCAAGTTTAAACATCAAAAGCAGCCTATCGCTTGCAAGACACAAAAAGTGACAAAATGTCTTGAAATTCAACTCGGTCTGGTCATTTTTCGGAGGCCTGTCGAGAGCCCTTGTCCCGCATTGTACCTCAGGCAGCAATCAGCCGCTGCCCCAATACTGTTTTCAAGCCAGCGCTGTTTTTGCTGGATTGTTTTGCAGAGTCACAGAGACTTGAATTCCGAGACCAATGGTGGATGCGTCTAGAAGACAGACAAAAAGACACGAGATGACTTGCACAACACCCGCTGATGTCGCCAAAACATACCGGAAGAAAGCAAGAACTCGGAATAATAGCAAGTGAAAATTTCACTGTAGACGAATTTTTCTACCTGACATCAGAGTTTCTCACATGTGTTCGTCACACATCTCTTCAACGTAGCAATATCACAGGAATAAATTTCGGGAAAAATTTAAAAATGAATGACATTTCCTTCAAATTAGCTTCAGAATTTAATCACTTCACTTCGAAACCATGATAGTTTTCATCAAAAATTTTGCTTTACCTTCTGATCCAAACGTTTGTTATGAATGTCACGATTTCCTCAGAACGTTTTATCCAAGTTATTAGGTTATAGTTCGAATATCCACCGCATAAAATTTCGCATTACAGAAAGTACAGGAATTAGAAAAGACACAATTTTCCTCAATTCTGAAAAAACGGTATATCTTGGTGCGAAACAATTTTTATTAAGAAATCAATGCGTTATTAAAACTACCAGCGTAATCAGGAATCATTTACGCAATTATGATTTAAATTCCAGCACGAAAGCTGGATTTGTACAAAAATTGGTGAGCGTTGATGCCACACCGCAAATAGAGCGTGCAGATTTGAGTATTCGCACAATTTTATTGCAGATGCAATTTGAAATTTTCGAGCTCTGGTTTGATGTAAATAGCACAAAAAATTTTGTGAACATATGTAAGCCATAACATTGAAACAAAACAAATACCACGCACAAAGAGTCAAAAGTTAGTTCCAAGGTAAAATAATGGTTTCCATGCTATGACGAATAAAGGATAAGCCATTAAACACTAAAAACTTATTTTGGGCTCAGTCAAATACTTTAGTCTCATACATTTTATTAATTAAATTAATTTTAGTGGATATCAAAATATTTTTTGTTCTGTTTCATCATCACAGTGTAAATCGCATCATCACTGTGGTAA
The DNA here is from genome assembly GCA_014220935.1 of Platorchestia sp. MABIK. Classification (NCBI taxonomy): domain Eukaryota; kingdom Metazoa; phylum Arthropoda; class Malacostraca; order Amphipoda; family Talitridae; genus Platorchestia; species Platorchestia sp. MABIK. The sequence goes on from JACJUY010003628.1 coordinate 44,609, forward strand.
ATGTATAAATCTTAACCACCTTTTTACTTTTTTTCCCCAAGCGAAAGCTTGAAATGTTCGAATTGCATCAATGACCAACTTTTGCGAGTGCTACCGTCCAGGCACTGTGGTCATCTTTTCAACGTAGTTGAGGCGGAAGAAAGTGGAAAATATAACCCTATAACACTGAAATTTAAGTTGATTAGAATAATGTTACAATGGATCATAAATCGTAATATTGTCATGACCTAAAAAAAAATCTCAGCGTCAACCGTAAGAAATGCTCTCAGAAAACCAGCATGCACAAGTTGACAAAATGTTTCTGTTCGCCCTGGCAAGCACTGCGTCAAATGAAAACACTTCGACAGGAAGAAGCCTCCAGTCTTGATTATAGTCCGTTACCGTACAAATTTGCTGTGCTGGCACAAACAAGGCTCTCTCAAAAGCAAAGGTTCCTAGAGAGTAAAGTTTTCTAGAATGCAAAGATTTCTAGAATGCGAAGATTTCTAAAATGCAAAGATTTCTAGAATGCAAAGATTTCTAGAATGCAAAGATTTCTAGAATGCAAAGGTTCCTAGAAGGCAAAGGCTTCTAGAAAGCAAAGGCTTCTAGAAGGCAAAAGCTTCGAGAAGGCAAAGGCTTCTAGAAGGCAAAGGCTTCGAGAAGGCAAAGGCTTCTAGAAGGCAAAGGCTTCGAGAAGGCAAAGGCTTCTAGAAGGCAAAGGCTTCTAAAAGGCAAAGGTTCCTAGAAGGCAAAGGTTCCTAGAAGGCAAAGGTTCCTAGAAGGCAAAGGTTCCTAGAAGGCAAAGGTTCCTAGAAAGCAAGAGTTCTTCTGAAGCAAATGCACTGCTGTCAGAAAGGCACTGCTGCCAGCAAAAGTAATTCTTTCAGAAAGGCAACGCCGCAAGCAAATGCACTGCTGTCAGCGAAGGCAGTCTTGCAAGCAAAGGCACCTCTGCCAGTGAAGGTAGTCTTGCCTGCAAAGGCGCACCGCACCTGTCAGAAAGGTACTGCTGCCAGCGAAGAATCTCTGAGAAGTACAAGCATTCTTGCCATCAGAAGTAATCCGGCAGTCAAAAGCCCCCCGGACGCAGGCAGGCGGCCAGGAACTAGTTAGCAGGGAGTGGCGGTCGGACGCGGGCGCGCATACCAAGCAGAGGTGCCTGCACGGGCCCACAATACATCGAAATGCCCACATCTCGGAGGCCTCCCACCGCACTTCGTGCAACATGCATATGCGCCCCACGGAGAGATTGGTCAGCCTCTAACTCTTAAGTGCTTTGCTCTACAGAGTTGTTAAGAAACATGACAATTACGTCCTCAAAAAGAAAGTCTCACTGAGCGTTTGGAGAAAAACGTGTTTGCTTATCTGCATTGCTAATTCGAGCCACAGAAAAAAAGCTTCTTTAAAATGTGAAATGCTTCGACTATAAAAACCTCCGCTCCTGTCAAAGGCATTGAATGCTGTAGTATGAAATGGGTTGATCACAAGACTTGGAGTAGACATCAACTGGGATGCAGCAAGTGAGTTGCGGAGCCCAGGATAGCGTCAACAGCACCACCGTCAGAGTCAAATGCCACCGATTAAATTGCATATCAGCTTAGGCCTCCCTATCGAAAGAGAGGAAGGAGGTAAGCATCAGTTAGTATGAAATAAAGAAATGGGAAATCTGTGCACAAAGTGTGTTCTGCATTCTTCACCTAGAAACAGCATGATTGAAAAATGTTTATGAAACAAGACAGAAAGAATTAGTGTTGAAAAAAAGAACGACAGTGAACTGAAAAATAGTGGTTTTTAACATAACAAGAAACCTAGTCTATTTCAACGAAAGGAAGAGCGACCTAACCTTTAGCTCGGGAGACAGCCAACTGTAAGTTGAAGAGTCACACAAAGTGAAAAAATGCCAGAGGAAGGAAAACTAATTACAAACGTTCAGGAGGAGTTTCCCAATGGGAAAATGTCCGTTTCCATTCCCCGCGTGCTCGGCTCGCCATTCCTAAAACAACTTGCTGGCGCAACAGAACGCCCAAAAATTTCGCCCAATTTAGCGCGCTTTTGAAAGTCGTTAAGCTGGAAGCATCTTTTGAGGTTCGCTAATAACCCACACGACAAAATGACCTCGATGAGCGATTAACTGCCGCCGCTGTAAGACTCCGACCAACTCCTCACAATAACTTTAATTTTAACTTGCCAAATTTTAGTCACATACCAGTCTGAAGCCCTTTTAAAACACTCCTGGAGGAACTTGGCCCAAAAATGTGATCTCGCTAGTTTCTGAGTAATTAGTGCGAGGCTGCTGAACTTCCGCTCTAATATTGTCCGGCGTCTGCCTCTCCAAGAACCTTCACAAAGCTTTCGCAATTTCCAGCGAGCTTGGCTAACTCATCCAGCGAGGTTATCACTGACAAATCCAGCATAGCCCTCGAAAGCGTTACAAGTTATGAAATGGTGCTCTGTATTTCATGGTTACAACCGAGGATGGGAATTGGGAACAATAATTCCAGTCCCAAGATTCTCAGCCTGTTATTTGAAGCTGTCGGATGGGACATTATGTCATAGTTATTGTTGAGCCCTTATGAAAGTGCCGTTGAAAAGAGTTACTTGCGGTGCTAAGGCTCAACGCTGAAATGGGTCGTACAATCTCATGAAACAAACAAAATTCATTCAAAAAGCACATTTTCATGCCTCGAAAACTGCTCACCTACCTATAAATGTATTGGATAAGGTTAATTCCGATAATAATTGAGATTGACGTTAGTTTCAGCCTGAGTTCGTTTTACACGCGTTATATTAAAGGTTCTTCTTAGCAGTGATATTGAAAAAAATTATGATTATTTAATTTAGATAACTTTATCCTTTTTGTTCATTTATGTGTAAAGACTAGAGTAACTAGAAGAAAATATTTCCGATAATGAACACGTTACCGCGCATGTGCGGCGTGTGGGGTGGTGGAGAGACGTGAGAAACGACAGACTCGCACGTAAGGCGAGTTCGGGCCGGTAAAGGCAAGAACATCATTACAATTATGTACCGATCCAGGAATGAAATGGAAAAAATGAGTAAAAGATACGAGTGATGTGAAATTTTATAGGCCGAGCAAAAATAGTGGAAGCCCAAAACCTGAAAATAAAGCGATAAAACGAGCCTCATCTGAATGTCGCGAGCACAGCTGCTTCAAATATTCGTATTACTTCAAAATTGCAAAAATTCAGATTCACACATGCTTCTTGGGTAAAAGATGTTTTGTGCAACAATAGCAATTTTCATTCACAAAAAAACGTTCAAAATAGCTGTTGGTAAAAACAAGCTATACGGTTGCTGAAAGAGCGAGTGAATATTTTGGTGTTCATTCTCGCTCTGAAATGTTAAGCCCTCATTTCTCTCACTCGTGATGCTCTATGTCGCGTCACTAAACGAGAATGAGAAGAGCGGAAGACGACAGCTGATGCATCTCAACGACACAACTCGACTGGATTGAGGCTCCCTGCAGAAGAGCAGCGAGTCACAGTCTATTACAATATTGCCTGCTTCAAGGACGAGGTAAGAAACAACAGTTTTGAACGTTTTTAGCCGGGATGGATATCGAAACAATTATTGTTCTACGCAATTGGAGATTGAGGTTCACAAGATCGTCACTATTTCTTAGGTTTGAAATTGTTATTGAAAACTCCTAGTTTTTTCAATACTCAACACTGTTGTATGATCTTGCTTAGTGATGCGAAATATTAGGTTTGAACTGGGACACTGCAGCTAGCTTGAAACGTTCGAAACGAACGATTAAAAATTGGAGACAAGATGGATTCCAAAACTCCCAGTGAGCCTGAGCATTTACATGTCTGTGATAGGCTGATGCACACTGCATGGTCTGTCAATACGGCTTGTCCTCTCATAATAAAAGGAGTTTGACGTGGAAAGTTCAACTTGAAATTCATCGACTGAAGTACACTCGAATCACGTATGTAAATGATCAGAAGCTACTCCTTTTTCCTATGAAATTCGAAAACTTTGTGACCCATAGGCAAAAAGTCATTCAATCAGGCAATATCTACCTACTTCCAACAGCGAAGTGCACAAACCATTTTCTGTAATTGAGATTGGGTGAATTGGATTCTGATTCCTTCACCCTTTTATTGCTAAAACCTACGACAATGCACTCGATCAACATGAAGAAGGTTATAAACAGTTTTATTGGCAAATTTAGTATTAACCCACTGATGAATTCCATGGAGACTGAGAAATCTACGAAAAAGTTCTAATTAGCGCTTCGTTCCGCTGAATTAGGCAGTCAGTAATGCCGAGGTGAAGTCTCAGAAGCAGCGACTGGACAGAACAAAGATCCCGAAGACCAAGTGTCTAATTTAACTTCCCGTTGGAGTTTCACTCGGGTCATCAGACGCTCGAACGACGCGTCATGCATGCGTCAACTGAACATCAAAGAGATTCAAGAATTATATTTGTCCTAGTCACTTTATTTCAGAGTGTCTTCTAGACACACTGCGAAAGAGCGTTTTACTGCTTGATTTTGGAATGATATTTTTACCAATGAAGGGTTACTATCAGCATTGTAGCTAAGAAACTATTTCCTGATTGGATGCATAAACGAATATTGGCTTCTCCCTGCTCTAAATAAGGTAATAATTGGACTATCAGTTGACCACGTTAGAAGATGCAGGCGAGAAGTGAAACTAGTTCAATATCTTGATTTTTAATATACAGAGATGCTCGCATTCATCTATTGAAAGAATCAGATAAGAACAAGGCTTTCAGTCTGCATATATACTTCGCTGAATATTGAACAGCTTAACACTTTAACTGCGACATGAGCCACCGGTGGTGCATGGAGGGAATTTCCATAATGCTGCTGACCGGCCAGTCCTATGAGTGATCAAACTCAACTCAATTTTCATGAATACCCAATCAAAACGAAATGAAGGCACGATCCAGTTCATGTTTGTTATTTTCAATATTGCTTCCTACAATTGAGCTTAAATTTTAGTTGAAAGTTAAACTTAAGTTTAACCTGCCGCAGTCAACGTGCCATAGTGAGGCCCTATCTATATTCAGGTGGTGACCACCCCAGCGGCGACTGCAGAGTAGCGGTGGCCGCTGCGGGGAGTTATTCATTGCCTTCGCAGCTCCTAAGAGCTCAGGTCAGCCAGGATCTGAACGGCCTACCTTCGTTATTATAGGAGTATTGCAAGAGCGAGGGCCGGCGGGCAGCCATAATAAAAAATTATACCTCATTATGGTGCTGAGCTAATCAGACGAGGCCCTTTATAACCATAGAACAGAGGATCCTGTTAGAGAATATCGTGACAAGGGCCTCTAAACAACGTCTTCAGGTCCCTCGCCCTCAACAACTCCTTCGAGAGTTCCTCTTCTGCTCTCGAGCAAAGGCGTTTCGCTCGAAGTACTTTGCAGTCTTCAAGACTATACAAGCTCGACAACTATCACTCCGGGAAGCTCTACACTTTCTCCAAAAGAACCAGAACAACAAAAACCGTCATTACGAATACGAATTAAAGTAAGACATTGCACAGTGACCGAAGAGACCAATTTTTTTGGTAATTATGAAATCCTTCCTAATTCAATCAGATTCCTTGAATTTCATTGCACAAATCAGAAATTCCTCATTGATCTGCTTTACTTTCGCTCATCTCCAGGCCTTGTAATGCACACAGCTAAATTTAAATTCTTCAATTAGATTAGATTAGATTGAATTATAAGTTAGCTTTAGCCTCTTTAACCACAACAAAGGTGTTCTCGAGAGAGAATTGAGAATGCACCATTTTGAATGGAATCAGTAGAACGGAAAATTTATGCACAAAGAACGTCTTCACACTCGGTGCCTAAAAAGAGTAAGATTCGAAGAAATTCACGAAACGAGATAAGACTTGAAAAGAAAGTCAGAGGGACTGAAAAACTGGACGATGGTGATACAGTAGTTGCATCTCCCAGAGGTGAACCGCCATGATGTGCTCTGCAACAAACCGCTGTTGACAAATCGGCAGCAATTTATCAGAACACAACCATGTATGTATCTTGGTTCTCGAATTCAAATCCATTCTGTGGGCACTCAACATTCAAAGGGAGAGTGTAAATCGTAGGAGGAGCAAATAAAAATTTAGAATACACTACTAAAAATATCGTAGACAAAATATTCTGAGAAGTAATCATGGCAGCGACGGTCATTTCCACGGGGGCGTTTTTAATCATTCGCGAGGCTAAATAAGACGCCGCTGCAGAGGCGCATAAGAAAGCAGGCGAGACTTTGAAGCTCAGCGCAAGTCTTGATTTTGCGGGCCAAGCTTTTGATATTCAGCTCATCCAAGTGCCTGTGAAAAATCTCTTATGAATTTGCTGAGCCAATTCTTCGCTAACTTCCTCATTATGAAGAGCCTAAGTACAGGGAAAGAGGGGGGCCACGAGGGTTGCGAACGACAGACGAGGAGCAAATACACACCAAAGACGGATGACGCACCAAAGAGAAATTAATTCCTAAACTAATTCCAGGCTTTTGAGCTCAAACACACGATCCAGTATCTGTGAGTAATGTTATTTGAAATATCTCAAAACATAGTTTCTAGACGTCAGCCTCAAGCCTCTGCAAACATTGAAGCTAGCGAACAATATCAAGACAACTGAAATGTCTTCGTAGTCCCACAGCACCTTCACTCAATAAAATATAGAAAAATTAACTGGTACTCTTATGTATTCTTTATTGTAAGCTGCAAATAATGATTTCTGAACGCTCATGTTGAAGAAAATATTTTATAGGCAAAAATTTGATCGCAAAGGAATGCATGGCACTGACATTAGTGGAGAAATAGTTGTTATTTGTCTACAGTAATTGGTACAGTAAAAACACAGCGTTGCACACAGAGGCGCAATGAGTAGTTCAAACTATTAAAAAGATTTAACTAAGTTAAAAAACAAAGTTTCGAAGCTTTGTCAATCATTTGTTTTTTCACACAACAACTAGTTCATTTTTAAGCCCAAATTGAATACAAATCTTTTATCCATTAAATTGAAACACAGCAATGCTGGATAACATCCAATTGTGAGAAAGAATAAGAAAAATTCAAATTTCGCGGTAGCTTCTTTTCAGCGACTCCACGAAACGTTGTGAGTCGGTTGAGGCTTTAAAATAATTACCACATAACTGTGTGGGAGACCCTCATATATTCAACAAAGTTACCGCTTTAATGCCTCATATTAAAGATTTGTTCCGTAAAGTTCGCACAATCAAACGTAACTTCAGTTCATTTCATTACGCTGTCTAGACTACTGAATATGTTATTAAATCAGATTATTGTTGTTATTACCATTATATTAGCCGGTTTAAAGCTTCTGAGCCACAACAAGGTAGCCTTGAGCGTGCAGAGACATAGGATCATTCAAAAAGAACTGTTGGGAACTGGAAATTTATGTACGAGGTATTTTCACACATACACGAGGGACCCTGAGTGTGGAAACAGGAAGTTAGAGAAAAAGAAGAGATGATAAAATGCGATAGAGAAGAAGGCACGAAGGCGGAAAGAAGCAAAATAGGCACGGAAGATAGCAGTACCGAAAACCTATCTATGGCTGAGGTCACCTAACAGTCTCATCCCTTGGGGCGCTGTCCCCATAGTATAGATGAGCAAAACAAGCTAGCCTTAATTTATTGTTTATTCTAAGTTCCCTGGGGTGAATTCAACAGATTCAAACTAATTTCCAAACTACTTAGCCACAACAAAGGTGCTCCGAAGAGAGAAAAATGGAACGCACCATTTAGTACAGAACTAAGAGGACGAGGAACATATGTCCAAGGTATGTGTCTACAAACTGCGCATAAAAACAGAAAGATTGAAAGAAGTTTATGCATCAAGATGCAAGTAGTACAAGAAAAAATTGGTGCTGAGAAAAGGCAGCAGTGAACTGAATACAGATTGTCAGTTAAAAAACAAAAGCTGTTCTATTTAAAAAAAAATGAAAGGCTTATTTAACCATCTATTTCTGATCTTACATTGTCCCCTTGGAGGCGTAAATTCCCATAGATACAATAGCTGTAAATTCAAGAGTAGATGTCAAGGCTACGTTCGGACTTTCAGCGGTACTTGAAATTAAATTATGAAGACACTGAAATTTGCAAGCACCATCCTTGGATCATACAAATCACCCGACATCGTGCAGTTGAATTGATCACCAGAAATAACGTGAAATATTGAGAGCAATGTCCCGTCATTTCACTGGATACAAACTACAAGAAGCCAGCGAAAGAAAGCAAACCTGGACTGTCTGTCGCAAAGAGAAGGTCAGAAAGCAATGAAGCAGATAAGGCAAGAAGAGGGCAGCCGGCCGGCCGCACGACACACTGAGGCTATCGCGCAATTTTCACCAAATCTATCTAACCATCCAATCTGGCACTCGCCAGTAGCCAATCACTCAAAGAGTATCCAGCAATCATCTACTTCCTCCAGCATCATCAAATGGTGCCCATTCCAGGCGTTATCTCGCATTTCTTGGACGCCGCCAGTGCCCCTAGTGCCTTCCAGCATCGATCACGACACCACGCCTACTCCAGGCACCGCCCTTTCCAGGCCTACCTGATCGAGCCCAGTACCTTCCTTCCTTCCCCCACTT